>PVJN01033827.1:0-23173 GCA_004026805.1 Lasiurus borealis | reverse complement strand
CTGAGGAGGACAGGTTTTAATTCTTCCTTGAATGTTTGGTAAAACTCTTCTGTGTAGCCATCTGGTCCCGGGCTTTTATTTGCTGGAAGCTTTTTGATTACTGCTTCAATTTCTTCCATTGTTATTGGACT
Organism: Lasiurus borealis; assembly: GCA_004026805.1. Lineage (NCBI taxonomy): Eukaryota > Metazoa > Chordata > Mammalia > Chiroptera > Vespertilionidae > Lasiurus > Lasiurus borealis. Next base: position 23,042 of record PVJN01033827.1, on the reverse strand, counting down.
ATTGAGATGGTTGGCTTCCTCCTCATTGAGTTTTGGGAGGTTATATTTATCTAGGAAAATGTCCATTTGTTGCAGGTTGTCCAGTTTGTTGGAATAGAGTTGTTCTTAGTATTTTTGAATAATTCTTTGTATTTCCACAGGGTCTGTTGTTATTTCTCCTCTTTCTTTTCTGATTTTGTTTATTTGGGTCTTTCTCTTTGCTTCTTGATGAGCCTGGCTAGAGGTCCATCAATCTTGTTTATCCTTTCAAAGAACCAGCTCTTTGTCTCTTGATTTAGCAAAACATTCACAGACAATGTTCAAGGGATGTCCTTCCCAACCCCTATCAGAAATTAATCCTTTTAATCCCTGTGCAATCTCTACAGGTAAACTACTGACTTCCCTCTATCACACCTGAACATTCTAACTTGGAGTGTATGTTTGATTTTGTTTTAGAGATGTTATGATATGTTAATATTTTGACCTAATAACCTAAGAACCAAAGTATTATTTTATATGTATTAATTTCAAAACACTAGCAAACTAAATTAGAAACATATGGGTTAATATGTAAGCAGTATTTGTTTAGTAAGAGAATCATGGCAATGATTCTGCACAGTCAGACTCCAAGTCAGATAGAGGAAAATTGGTAGTTTACCTGTAGAGACAGCACAGAGTTACAAGGGCTTAATTTCTGATGGGAGGTGGGGAGGACATCCCTTGAAGATAATCTGTAGATGCTTTGCTAAACCAATAGATAAAGCATTAGCAATAGAAATGTCAATGTCTAAATTAATATAAAGTAATTATAATATTGCATAAAGGAATAGAATTAAATTTGTTTCCACTATTATTAAAGGTAAATTGTGGTAAAACTTACCTATGAAGATAAAAAGGTTGACAATATTTCCCAGAGGTGAAAAGCATGGAATAAATTAAATGTACTTTTTAATTTTATAAAGTGTTATTTGAATGGAAAACATTGCCATAACCTGGAAGATTTATTTATGAGAAAGTTTATCTCTTCAGTATACAAAGTAAAGAATGTTTGGGACTTTTTCTTTAAAATATGAATAACAATCTTTTAGGAAAAAGTCTATTCCTCTTGAATAGCAGATATTTTGCTTTAGACTCTCCGAACAAGAATTTTTGGCTCTTAGCATTTCTTTTGCTTCTTTGGCTTTACAACTTATAGATGCAACATATGTTCTCCAGTAACCAGCTCTTGGCCAGCTTCCTCCTGAGCCTTGTCCCTTGTTAAAGGAAAATGTTTTGCCTTCGTGATGCTCATAACTGGCATGTGCAATGTCTGTCCACTTAAGTTTGTATTCCTTGACCTTTTCTGATTTTACTTTCTCCTTTCCCCCAACTAATTATATGTACTTCCAGTTTCATGTCCATGTTGCAATATTCTTCACCTGGCAGGTTAAGTGAGTTATGTGCAATTAAAGCTGATCCTTGGAGCTCCCATTTGGGGAGCTTTTCCCCCATCACATAATCAGCTTCCCTTATTTGGCCTTCACTTTCACTTACCTGTCCTTTGGACCTATTCCATCTGGGATCCATCATCAACCCAGAGTCTGCATATTTTAATAGTGTTCAATGAATCCCCATCCATTATGCATGAGCTTTCTTTTCATCTGCTTTATTTTATTATGCTTATGATGTGTTACCACTGCTTTGTAGAATGCATGTTTGATCTCCTCTCCCAGTAGTTATCAATCAAATGTGTTGTCTTTCACTGTGCATTTAGGCCATGTGTTTATGCCAAGTAATTTCCATTTAGAATATAAGAGTGAATAGAAAACCTGTTTAAAACAAGTTTATCTTAAGGAAAATAAACTGAAGTCATTGTTTTTTTATAGTGAAAGAGAAAGTTGATCATCCAGTAGGTATTTTGTCACTAGTAACTGAAGCTGTCTCTATAATTGCTTATGTTTTCTTTCATCCCTTTTGAAGAAATGGCATAATATGTATGTAAAGTCCTCAAGTTATTAAGAGATAATTTCTTTCTCAACCTAAACTAGAGCATATGTCATATTCAATCTAATTTGTAGTTTACAAGTCCCATGAATTTGTCTAGTTCATGAGAATTATGCATCATTGAAATCAAATATAAATAAACATTTAAATGCTTGCCTTAATAGCAAGTATTTTGCAGGTAGCTCAGTTGATTAGAGTGTCATCCTGATATGCCAAAGTTCAATGTTTGATCACCAATCAGGGCACAAACAAGAATCAAGCAATGAATTTATCAATAAGTGGGACAATAAATAAATTGATGTTGTTCTCTCTCTCAAATCAATTAATACAAAAATTAAAAATAGCAAGAACGTTTTGTATAAATACAAGAAACCCTGGACTTCTGGACATGTAAGGACCATTATTTCAAAAAAACATTCTTGCTGTCCACTAATCATCTTTATTTTATACTAGAGGCCCAGTGCACAAAAATTCATGCACTGGGGGAGGGGAGTTTCTCAGCCCAACCTGCCCCCTCTCACAGTCTGGGAGCTTTCAGAGGATGTCCTACTGACAGTCTTTCTCTGTGGGAGGTGACTGGGTTGATCACGGGAAGGCACAACCCCCATCACTCCACTGCTGCTGCCACTGCTTCTTAGTGCTGGCCCTGCCTCCCACCTATTGGTGGGTGGGGGGCAATCTAGGGCTAGGTTGAATGGGGGAGGGGCTGTGGGTGGTTGAGGCACAGCAGATTGCACCCTGTCCATCCTCTGCAGAGGCATGGTGCCAAGACCAGGCTAGTGCTGCTGCCTCTATTGCTGCCTCTGTGAAAGGGACAACACTGGGACCTGGATATTGTAGTCCCCTCTCCCACTGCCTCTGTGAAAGGGGCCACAGCTCTGGATCAGCAGATGCCAAGGTCTCTTCCACACCACCTCTGCAAAAGGAGCAGTGGTGGCAGTGGTGGCAGCGGTGGCACTGCCTCTACTACTGATCCCATGGCGGAGCCTCTCTTGTGTCACTGGTCCCGCAGATGCTGTTACTTTGTCTGAATGGACATCCAGAAAATGTCTGGTCTAATTAGCATATTACCGTTTTATTAGTATACATTAGTCAGTTAAAAAAGAAAGAATATATTTAATCTAAAACAAGGTATCCTAGGGGTTCTTACTAGAGAAAGGGGCAAAAATAATAAAAATTAATAGCAATATTGATTGGTTTATTATCCAATAAGTATCCAATTATCTACATGATTATTTTATTTATTTTTAAATATATTGTTATTAATTTTAGAAAGGAAGGAAAGAGAAAGAGATAAAAACATCAATGGTGCCAAAGAAGCAATGAACATACTGTCGTGCTACAGTGGGAAGGCAGGGGAAGTTGGGGAGGAGGGGCCTATAGGAGATCAACTGAAGAACTTGTGTGCATCTATGTGTAGGCATAGCCAGTGGATACAGGGCAATGGGGGAGGGTGGGGGGGGGGGGTCAGGAGATGGATGAGGATATGTACTGGGGGGTGAGGAGGGCAATAGGGGGAAAATAATAATTAATTAATTATTTGATTGATTGATTAAAAAATAAAATTAATGAATTCTAAAAAAAAACATCAATGATGAGAGAGAATTATTGATTGACTGTCTTCACCACATTGTTGTCTATGTTCATGAGCTAAGCATATATGTACTTTGGCTAATATCCTCACCTCCTTTTTCCAGTCCCTCAGCACTGCTCTCTGTCATTCTGTTCCATGTATCCATACCTCTGTTCTATTTTGTATGTCAGTTTATTTTGTTCATTAAAATCTACATAGTAGTGAGACCAAATACTATTTTTCTCTCTTTGACAGGCTTATTTCCCTTAGCATAATAATATCCAGGTCCATCCATGCTGTTGCAAAGGGTAAGAGTCCCTTAATTTTTACAGCTGCATAGTATTCTTTTGTGTAAATGCACCAAAGCTCTTTTGTCCACTCATCTATTAATAGGCACTTAGTTTGTATAGAAATTTTGGGTATCTTATCTAATAAAAGAGTAATATGCAAATTGACCACACCTCTGCTACACCCACAAGCTACGCACACAAGATAATCAGGAGCAAGTATGCAAATTAACCCAACCAAGATGGCTGTGGCTATGGAGCAAGCAGGAGGCTTGGTTTTCCCCAGCAATGGAGGAAGCCAAGCTTCCTGCATACTCTGGGCAACCCAAGCCTCCATTCAAGGCTACAAAGTTTTAATTATAGAAGATAAATAAATCCCAGATATCAGGGCCTCCACTTGGGTTGCCAGAGAGCCTGGCTAGCCTGCAAACCACCACAGGCCCCTCGCCAGGCCACCCCACACCACAAGGGAACCCCCACTCTGATCCAGAACACTCTTCAGGGCAAACCAGCTGCCCTCCACATGTGCACCAGGCCTCTATCCTATCTAATAAAAAGTAATATGCAAATTGACCTTCAATCCAACACACAAGATGGCTGGCCCCATGTAGACACAAGATGGCCACCATAAAATGGTCATCAGGGGAGGGCAGTTGGCAGGGACCAGATCTGCAAGGGAGGGCAGTTGTGGGCAATCAAGCCAGCAAGGGGGTGTGGGGGACCAGACCTGCAAGGGAGGAAGTTTGGGGTGATCAAGCCTGCAGGGGAGGGCAGTTAGGGGGGATTAGGATAGCAGAGGAGGTAAGTTGAAGTTGACCAGGCCTGCAGGGAAGGTTAGTTGGGGGGAGGGGACCCACGCTTGCAGGGGACAGCAGTTAAGGGGACCAGGCTTGCAGGAAAGGGCAGTTAGAAGCAATCAGGCTGCCAGGCGAGCAGTTAAGCATCAATCAGGCTGGCAGGGGAGTGGTTAGGGGTGATCAGGATGCCAGTCAGAAGCAATTAGGACCAATCAGGAAGGCAGGCAGGCAAGCAGTTGGGGGCCAGCAGTCCTGGATTTGAATGAGATGTCCGACTGCCCCTGTAGGCCCAATCGTGGTAAAGCAGTTGAACATTCCTTGAGGGGTCTGAGATTAGAGATGGTGCAGGCTAGGATGAGAAACACCCCTCTCATGCACAAATTTTGTGCACTGGGCTTCTAGTTATAAATAATGCTACAATGAAATAGAGGTGCATATATTATTTCTGATTGTGGTTTCTGGATTCTTAGGATATATTTCCAAAAGTGGGATTGCTTGGTCATAAGGCATTTACAAATTTAATTTCTAAAGAAACTCCATAATATTTTCCACAATGGATGCACCATTCTCCATTCCCACCAGAAGTTCCTTTTTCTCCACACTCTTGGCAGTACCTCGGTTTGTTGATTGATTGATGGTAGCCATTGTAGCAGGTGTGAGGTGACACCTAATTGCAGTTGTAATATGCATCTCTCTGATTATTAGTGAAAATTTATTACATTGAAAATTTCTTCATATGTCCATTGGATATCTGTATGTTCTCTTTGGTGAAGTGTCTATTTAGGTCTTTTGCCCTTTTATAATTGAATTGTCCTCCTTTTGTTGAGTTGTGTAAGTTTTTTTATACATTTTGGATATGGGCCTCTTATGAGATGTAGCTTTGGAAAATATGTTCTCCCATACAGTGGGTTTCTTTTCCATTTTGATGTTGATTTCTTTTGTTGTGCAGAAGCTTTTCAGTTCAATATAGTCCCATTTGTTTATTTTTTAAAATCTTTTTAAAAATTTATGTTAGAGAGATGAGGGAGAGATATATAGATAGATATTTGTTGTTCCAATTATTTATGCATTCTTGTATGTGCTCTGATGGAGGATTGACCCAGAACCTTGGTTTATCAGATAATATTCTAACTAACTGAGTTACCAAGCCAGGACTTCTCATTTGTTTGTTTGTTTTTTCATTTATTTCCCTTGACATAGGATATATGTTGGCAAAAATATTGCTATGACAGTTGTCTGAGATTTTACTGCTTATACTTGCTTCTAGGATTTTTTATGGTTTCCCAACTTACATTAAGTCTTTTATCCATTTTGAATTTATTATTTTGCATGGTGTAAATTGGTGTTCTGGCTTCATATTTTTGCATGTACCTGTCCAATTATCCCAGGACATTTTTGCAGAGACGTCTTAACTCTATTGTATGCTCTTGCCTCCTTTGTGAAATATTAATTGACAAAAAAAAAATAGGTTGATATCTGAGATCTCTATTCTGTTCCAGTGGTCAATATGCCTTTTCCTGTGCCAGTAATAGGCTGTTGTTTTTTATTTTTGTTTTTGTTTTTAAACAGTATATACTGTTATTGATTTCAGAGAAGAAAGAAGGGAGATATAGAAACATCAATGATGAAAATCATTGATTGGCTGTCTCCTACATTCCCCCTTGCTGGGAGTCCATCCTGCAACACAGGCATGTGTCCTGACAGGGAATCAAACCCTGGCCTCATTCATAGGTCATACTGGCTGGGCCAGTATCAGGCTGTTTTGATTACAATGCTTCCTACTATAGTTTGATATCTGGTGTTGTGATTGCTTCACCTTCTTCTTTCTCAAGATTTCTGAGGCTATTCAATATCTTTCTGGTTCCATATAAGTTTTTGGAACATTTGTTCTAGGCCTGTAAAATATGCCATTAGTATTTTAATAGGAATTGAGCTGAATCAATAGATTTTTTTAAGTTAGTATCCACATTTTAAGCATGTTATTTACTATTACTGTGAGCATGGTACATATATGCTTCCAATTGTTTATATTTTCCTCTATTATTTTCTTGAGTGTCCTATAGTTTTCTGAAGTTTACTACCTTGGTTAAGTTTATTCCCAGTTTTACTGTAATGGTAAATGGCATTATTGCTTGGTTTCTCTGGCTAATAATTGATTATGGATCTATAAATATGCCACAAACTTCTGAATATTAATTTTGTATCATTCTATGTTGCCAAATTCATTTATTAGATGTAATATTTTTTGGTGTAGTCTTTAGGGTTTTCTATGTAAAATATCACGGTATCTGTAAATAATCACAGTTTTGTTTCTTCCTTTCTAAATTTGGATGCCTTTTATTTCTCCTTCTTGTCTGATTCCTCTGGCTATGACTTACAGTACTATGTTGAAAAAGAGTGTGAAAGCAGATATCCCTATCTTGTTCCTAGTCTTAGAGGAAATGCTTTTAATTTTTGCCCATTGAGTATGATTTTGGCTGTAGGTTTGTCGTATTATGTTGAGGTATGATCCCTCTATTCCCACTTTGCTGAGTGTTTTTATCATCAATGGGAACTGGAATTTGTTGAATGTTATTTACTGTATTTATTGATATGATCATGTGATTTTTATATTTTATTTTGTTTGTGTGATGTAGCACATTTATTAATCATTAAATATTGTACTAACCTTGCATCCCTGGGATAAATACCACTTGGTCCTAATGTATGCTTTTTTTAATGTATTGCTGGACCTAATTTCCCAATATTTTGTTGAGGATTCTATTTTTATTGGGGATATTAGTCTATACTTTTCTTTTTTGTATAATACTTATTTGGTTCTGGAATTAGAATAATGCTGGTCTTGTAAAAAGAGTTTGGAAGTGTTCCTTCCTTTTGGATTTTTTGAAATAGTGAGAAGGCAAACCAAAAGCAGATAACCCTCCCCTTACCTGCTCCACTATAACCATGCCCTTGGTTTCTGTAATCTCACTTAATTCTTGCATCAACCAATGGCCCAGATGGCCACCTGTGTGGAAAGAACCCTGAATACCAGGAAGCTTATCATGTATAAATGAAGATTAGAACCTGGACTCATGGCTCAGTCTCTGGAGGGGACTCTGCTGAGCTAGCACATGTGTGAATAAAACAGTTCTTTTCTGAACCTCCAAGTGCATATGTTTTGTCGCTTCCTGCCAGCCTGATTTCTGTCATAACAATAGTTTGATTTTGCTATTCAAATTGAAAGGTTATTTTGCTCTGAAAAGATAAACAGGAAAAAAAATGCCTGAGTAATAAATCAGTATTTATTAATCATGTACTTTCCTTGTAAAATAAGAGGACAGAAAAATTAAACAATTAATCATTCCTGAAATGTATGGTGGTGAAGAGTAACATCTGGCCTGAAACTGGTGCTCGTTTTCTGAGGTCAAGAGGCCTCCCATATAACCCATCCACAACCCTGCTTCCTGGGCACTCGTTTCCAGTACCTCTGGTCCCTGCTGTAGTAATTCCTGGTGTTCGCCATGTTGCTCTCTGCCTCCAGGCCTCTACTCATGCTGCTCTGGATGCCTAAAAATCCCTTTCCAAGATTTGTTTGTGGGATGACCTCTCTCTCTATTAAAGTTTGAAGTGGATATCAAAATTGAAAATTTCATTGAATTTGTCATATAAGAAATATTCCAAAGCATGTAAGGAGTATTTCAAAGTATTTTAGAAAAATCCTTCTTAGAGTATGACAACTTTTCATTTAAAAATTAAAATTAGAAAACACTTTAAATTTTATATAAATAGATCAGAGAAAGAGGGCTTATCACTTTTAAAATCTCACCCATCATACATAGTCATTACTGACAGGTATGTGTTTACCCATTTGCCTGGCTATCTTCACAAAAGAGTGAATGAGTATCACCTTCACAATGAAGGTTTTCTCCAGCCTAAATTTCTTATTCCTCTGGGTTCTCATTTTTAGCTGTGCATATTCTTGTAGTATCCCATGCAATAATATAGAGACAGCATTGGTTTCCAAAATATCAATACTAGTAATAGAGGAATATGCAAATTTGCCAGGACACTATCACATGATAATCTAACAGCAGGGACCTGAGGCTGCATCCCTGCCTGGCAGGTCTTGACAGGAGAACTGAGACTGTGCCCCCACCCAAAGGGGATTGATGGTGTGGGTCAGTCCGGGTCTGGGCTCTTGCATTTTCAAAGTGCATGCAGGTGGTGGGCAGAGACTTAACTCTGGGTTCTGTGGTGTAATCCTGACTCTGACAAGAGGCAGATTTTCATATATATTTTACTAATTTTCTTTCATCTCTGACACATATTATAGATAAAGGGTAAATAGCAATATTAAAATATTTCCTCTAATTAATTCCCCTTTAATGTGCATAAATTTCATGCATTGGGACACTAGTTGACAGATTAAAATCAAGGCTGAAATCTGCATATTCACTTTTCTGTCACATGAATTGAGTGCAGCTATAGACTTACAGTGGATGTTTAAAAAGGCTCTTCAAACTAAACTCAGTTGATATAGAAAGTTTTATTCCATTTATGCTGTTTAATTTAATTTGGGGAACTTAGGTTAAAATCTCCTGGAGAATGTTAGTAAAGTCTTTGTGAATTCACTTCCTCATAAGCCAAGTCAAAGTCCTGCCCAGCCCTGCTGGTCATTATTGTCAACAAAGAAAAGGTATGACAGGAAGAGACATGAAAAAGCAAGGAAATAATTCATGCCAGTCAAATGATTACATGAAAAATAAAAGGTTGGAGAGGAATTCAGAAGGTCATTGGCTCCATGGGGAACAATCAGTTATGTCACCAAACATTTGGTTTTCATTAATAAACATCCTCTACAGCCTCCTTACTCCCATAATCAATACTTTCCACCCATGTTGCCTATTCCAAGGACTCACCTGCCCTGGTCTTGCACAACTTCTTCACTCATGCTTTCTCCATTGCTTGGGATGTCTTCCATTTGAGGATCAAACACTTCCTCAAAGATCCAAAGCAAAGTTAATTTCATTTGGAAAAGCAGACATTCTGTTGTACAATGAACATACTACACATTCTGCTACAATTAATTTTGACTTTTGACATTACTAATAATGTTTCCTATATGTATTTACTTGTATCTGTACTTCTGTCCATCTTAATTCCTAACTTGATTATAAATCCCTTGAGGACAAAAGCAGTTCCCATAGTTTTATCTCCCCAGTGCCTTTTAACTCAGGCCTTGAACACAGCCTTGGTTGGTTCAAATTAGTTCATTTTGAAATTGGCCTAATTTTCCTAATCCTTCTTTTTCCCTTTCCATCTTTATGTTCAAGTTCTCCAGCTTTCAGACCACCTTGGTTCTTTTCCTGCCTCTATTTACAGAACTCTGCTTGTGATACCATCCCATCTCATGGTTTTAGAGGCTATCAACATGTCACTTTATCTCAAAAATTCATTACCACTGCAGAGCTCTCTCCTACCACTCAGACTTATATTTCTACTGTTTCACTAACACTTTGCATGATGCCAGGTAGACATATCAAAACTAATATGTTCATAACTGAATTTTTGCTCCTCTTTTTGTATGGAAACAGGCCTTCCCATTTTAGTAATGTTGAGTCCATCCTTCCAGTTTCACAGGGAAATAATTTTTTTTTTCAAAATCATCCTTGGTTCTTCTATTTATATCTCACTCCACATTAAGTGTTCTATTGACTCTTATCTACAAATATCCCAAATCTGAACATGTTGTACCATGCTTATTGCTGCCACCTGAATTTAGTCCTTTAGCATCTCTCATTTAGATTCAGCTACAGCACCCAATGAGCTCTCCTACCGCTGCTTTCTTACAGTCTATTTTTAACACAGAATTGGTTAAAAGCATAAGATTATTCATGATGCTTTCTTTCCAAAATTCTGCATTGGCTCTGTATTTCCCTAACCATCAAAGCCAAAACATTTATAGCTCCTCACAAAACCTACCCTACTTGACTCTCCTCCCTCACCTAGTGCCTTCTAAATATAATTTTTTTCTACTTTAACTCTGCTTCAGCCATACTGGCTTCCATATTACTTCTCAAAAGTGCCTCATATATCTGACACTAGATGTTGCCTCTACTTGGAAGGATCTCTCCCAGGTATCATTGTGCCTAACTTTGCATCTTTAATGTGTTTGTGCTAATGTCACCAATTTAGTGGGACATGCCTTGACCAATATGTTTAAAATTACACTAAAGCTTTCCATCTAACATTCTCAAACACAGTTCTGTTGCTCTATTTTTTTCTCCAGATCATGCACCACCTCCTAATGTACTAACCAATTCTCAATTTACAGTATTCATTCTTTTTTTAAATAAATTTTTATTGTTCAGTTTATTACAGATGTTCCTCTCTGCCCCCCCATAGCTCTTCACCACCTGATTCCCCCCGCCCCACCCCATTCCCTTACCCCCTGCCATTGTCCTCATCCATAGGTGTAAGATTTTTGTCTAAATATTCCTGCACCCCTCTCTTCTCCTTTCCATCGAGAATTGTTAGTCCATTCCCTTTCTATGCCCCTAATTCTATTATATTCACCAGTTTATTCTGTTCACCAGATTTTTTTATTCACTTGATTTTTAGATTCACTTGTTGGTAGGTATGTATTTGTTAACACTTTGTTGTTCATAATTTTTATCTTTACCTTTTTATTCTTCTGCCTCTTCTTAAAGAAAACCTTTCAGCATTTCATATAATCCTGGTTTAGTGGTGAACTCCTTTAGCTTTTCCTTATCTGTGAAGCTCTTTATCTGCTCTTCAATTCTGAATGATATCTTTGCTGGATAGAACACTCTTGGTTGTAGGTTCTTGCTATTCATCACTTTGAATTTTTCCTGCCACTTCCTTCTGGCCTGCATAGTTTCTGCTGAGAAATCAGCTGACAGTCATATGGGTACTGCCTTGTAAGTAACTAACTGTTTTTCTCTTGCTGCTTTTAAGATTCTCTTTTTGTCTTTTGCTCTTGGCATTTTAATTATGATATGTCTTGGTGTGGTCCTCTTTGGATTCTTTTTGTTTGGTGTTCTGTGTGCTTCCTGGACTTGTAAGTCTATTTTTTTTTTTCACCAGATAGGGAAAGTTTTCAGTCATTATTTCTTCAAATAGGTTTTCAGTATCTTGCTCTCTCTGTTCTTCTGGCACTCCCATAATTCTGATGTTAGTATGCTTGAAGTTGTCCCAGAGGCTCCTAATACTATCTTCACATTTTTTGGACTCTTTTTTTGTTTGTTTGTTTTTCTGTTAGGGCGTTTTTTGCTTCCTCATATTTCAGATCTTTGATTTGATGCTTGGGGACCTCTAGTCTACTGTTGGGTTTCTGTATATTATTCTTTATTTCAGACAGTGCATGCTTAATTTCAGACTGGTCCTTTTCCATTTTTTATGGCATTCTCATTAAGATTTTTAAAGGTCTCACTAAATTCCTCAGAGTTCTCAATAAATTTGTAGGCAGTTTGTAGCAGATTTTTGAGTATCCTTATAAATTGGTTTTGAACTCTATGTCCAGTCTTTTGCTTTCCTCCATTTCTTTCATTTGTGACATGTTTTCTGGTCTCTACATTTTGGCTGCTTCCCAGTGTTGATGAAGTGGCTTTGTGTGCTAGTTGTCCTTAGGACCCAGTAAGTAGCTTGTCCTCCCCAAGCACCTGAGGTGGACACTCTTGGTGCACCTTTTTGTGGGCTGGGTTCATAGTCTTGTTATGTAGTTAAGCCTTTATTGCTATTGGTACACTGGGAGGAATTGATCTCCAGGCCAATTGACTGTGAAGATTAGCTGTGACTATTAATGGAAGGACTGCTGTGCTGAAGACACCCCTATGGGGCAAGACTTGCTTCAGTGGAGTTTTGGTGCTCACCGAGTCTGCCTCTTGAATGTGTCACTTATGTATGTGAGGAATTGAAATATGGTGTCATCTCACACTGACCTCTAGGTACACTGGTTCCTGGATCTCCAAAGAGGTGCAAGTCAGCTAGTATCTGAAGCCACCCAGCAGGAGCTACAGGGAGCTCTGCAGATTTCTCTTCTCTGCTTAGAGTTTGGAAGATTTGAAGTTGATTTCTCCCCTTTGCTTAGAGTTTGGAAGTTTTGGAATTGTCTGACCCAGTTGCAATTTGTTAGGTTAAGTTGCCAGAGGGCAGGCCATTCATATGCAAAAGTTGCCTCATAGCTGAGTGGGTTTATAAATTGGGTGGGGCGGAGTCTCATGGAAGCACTAGGCTAGGGTGTGGCAAACAGCAATGGCTGCCAGTCAGCCCTCTCTGCCTCGTTCTATTCAGTGTCCTGTGTTCTGCACCCAGTGCAGTAAACAATGATTCCAGTCCTTAATTCTGTGAGAGAGCCACCCTCCCTTTCTGACCTGATCGCAGACAGTCCAGTTTCTCCCTGTATGAGTCTTCCAGAATCTCTTCAGAAACTGGAGTTCTGAGAGTTGGGAACTTGTAACTCCCTCCCAATTGAAAAACATCAGCGCACGCCAGCCTGATTCACGTGCGTCTCCATATCTCTGCCTTTCTGAGCCTCTGCATGTCCTACCAGGTCTGGATGCACTTTTTTCTCTCCTTCTAGTTGTAGAACTTCTACTCCTCCAGCTTTCCCATGGTTCTAGGGAACAGTTGTTTTGTCTTTTAGTTGCAGTTTTGGTGTGGTTGCGAGAGTCAGTAAGTTACAGATGTATATCTTATACCGCCATCTTGGTTCCCCCTACTGTATTCATTCTTAATGATCTGTTCTATTGCTAGTCTGAAAGCTTCACCAGGGCAAGGTATCATTGATACTTTTCTCAGTGATGTAGTCTATGGACCTATAACTATGGCAAATAAATAGCACTTTCTTAAAAATGTTTTTAATGAATGGAGTTTTAAATATATTGTATGAAATCTGTATCCCTTACCATTTCCATTTAGTATGTTTTTAATATTTCTGAAACAGTAATTAGTTTAATTCTAATCAAATTAGTCTAATAAATCTCTTTGAAGCCTTACTATGTGTAGATATATTTAGTTCTGATTTCAGGTTTTGCTGGAACTATCCTAGTGATATGAGAGACATGCAAATAAGGAACATATAACAGAAGAAATTGGGCTAAAATGTAGTTCTAAGCAAAGATATAGAGCAGTGGTTCTCAACCTTCCTAATGCTGAGACCCTTTAATACAGTTCCCATGTTGTGGTGACCCCCAACCATAAAATTATTTTTGTTGCTACTTCCTAACTGTAATTTTGCTACTGTTGTGAATCATAATGTAAATATCTGTGTTTTCTGATGGTCTTAGGCGACCCCTGTGATGGGGTTGATGGGTCCCCAAAGGGGTCACGACCCACAGGTTGAGAACCGCTGATATAGAGAAAAGGATGTTTAATTTCAATGATGAAGACTGACTAGAGAGCACATAAAGTGAAGATAGTATATAAGAACAATACAAGTTTGACGCTGGAGAAAAAAGAGAGGGCTTTGCAGCTAAGGGATGGCATGATTTCAGACTCACTTGAGGCAGGCCTGGCTTATGAGTAACAGTGGTAATAGGAAGGATTCAGCTGGAAATGAAACACAATGGAGCTGATATAAAAGGCCCTCTGTTCCATGCTAAAGCATTCATGACTTAATCAGTCAGGAAAAAACGACTGCTTTCAAAATTAGGGATGAGAAGAGAAATCTCCCACTTAACCCAAGAGTGAAAGTCTGTTCGTGGCAGCTTTAAACAACATGAGCAAGTTTGCCCTGTTAAATTGGGTTTATGTCTCTTGACTCTTTCCTTCATTTGGATCTGAGAATAGACTGTGCTTCTGTGGTCTTCATATGCACAAAATTAAGTTTGCTAATTAGAAAAATGGATTTGTTATGAGAAGATATGAAACCATTAGCACATGTATCAAATGGGTCACAGTAATTTTAGACTTTTCTTCCGACCTCACATTGCCCACTAATTACTTATTTTCTTGATTAGAAATTACTCTCTCTCAGGTCCCTAGACGTAAGTTCAATTACAAATCACATAATAACACTTTCAAAACTTGGAAAACTGTCCAGATAGCCATTGACTCAGGCTGGCTTGTCCTCCACTGCAGGGATCCGCAGAGATAGAGAGGGACTTCTGTGTCCTTGGAGCTGCAGGCAGAGGAAAAACAGGCTTGTGAAGCAGTAGACTGGGCCAGCTGTCTGCCTCTGTGAAGGAGAGAGCTGAGGAAACTTAAATAGTTGGGTTGAATGTGAGCTTCAATCTATTTTCCCATAAAAAAATGTTCTGAGTCTTGTGTGCAGTTTGGGATGCTTGCTGAGAGGATAGATATGTAGCACACACACCAAGCCTCTCATGACTTTCCTCGTGTTCTGTGGCAGGCAGCTTGGCCATGTTTGTAAGAACAAAGTTAGGCATATAACATGCAGGCTGGTTTTTCATTTTTTTGTTTCATGCTTTATTCTGCTATATTCACAATTGCCTTTGAAATCATCCTAAAGTAAGTCATTCAATGTCAAATTACTTTGCTTCTCTCAGAACACATTTTATTTTTCAACTCTCACAGGAGGGGAAAATAAGGTTTATATAATCATAGACAATAAACAACGCCAAGGAAATTCTACCCTGAGACCCTTTTTCTTTCTTTCTTCCTCCCTTCCTCCTTTCCTGCCTTCCTCCTTTCCTCCCTCCCTCCCTCCCTCCTTTCCTTCCTTCCTTCCTTCTTTCCTTCCTTCCTTCCTTCTTCCTTCCTTCCCTCCTTTCTTTCTTTCCTCCCTCCCTCCCTTCTTTCCTTCCTCCCTCCCTTCCTTCCTTCCTTCCTTCCTTCCTTCCTTCCTTCCTTCCTTCCTTCCTTCCTTCCTTCCTTCCTTCTTTCCTTTTTCTTCCTTTTATCCTCAATTGAAGATATGTTTATTTATTTTAGTGAGGAAGGGGGAAAGAGAGGGGTGAGTAGAAACATCAATTGGTTGGCTCCTCTATACACTCTGGCCTGGGATCAAACCCTGACCAGAAATTGAGCCCTCAACTTTTTGGTCTAATGGGGCTGTTGGAAACCAAATATTGTTCTCACTAAATGGATGTAAACAGGAGGCCAGAAGGCTGGTCAACCTTAATTGCTCTGAAAGGTCAGAGCTGATTACTCATTGTTTAGTTGAAACTATCTGTTTGTATCATGTTAATTTCTGTTATTTCCTGCCTAAAAGCTAGGGGTGTGCCCCAAAGCCTTAATAAAAGGGAGAAAAAGGCCAGAGCAAATGGCAGTCCTTTCCACTAGAGGAAGGCTCCCGCTGGCCCTCCAATATTGCCAAATTAATGTTTTCTAGTCTCTCATTTCATTTGCATGCAGGCTCCTTCAGAACCCGAACTCTGACCAAGGAACCCTGAACCACGCGGGACGTGGAAAGAGGTTCCCACAGGGGGCGACACTCCAATGGAGTCACACAGCCAGAGCTAAGATCCTTTTCACGAACATTTTAATCTCATAAAAGCAAGCAGTAGAGGCATCCTAGAAAGATCAAGAGACACATGGAAATGTAAGCAGGTGAGTCTGCAGAGAGTGGAAAGCCAGTCTCAGCTGAGACCTTGTGAACATAGGTCGTGGAGGCAGAGTGGGCGACTAATGAATACATGAGCTACAGAGGCCGGTCTGATCTCCTCCCTGCCCGATGACCTTGTGCCCCTAATAACTCAATGCATTGGATATGTCAGGGTAGAAATGTGAAGACCTTCATCTCATCCCATTTTTCTTTCCCTTCTATACTCTGTCTTTAGATGATGTTTTTCTCTAACATCTAATCATATTCAACTAATGACTACAAAATCCAATTATGGCTAGGATTCTCTACTAAATTCCAGATTCACAAATGCCATTTTATACTCTACCTAAAGGCTTGATGCACAATATTTGTGCACTTGGGTAGAAGGCAGGGGGCTTTCCTTCAGCCCAGCCTTCTCCTTCTCCAATCTGGGACCCCTTGAGGGATGCCTGACTAACTGTTTAGGATATCCCTCTCACAATCCAGGACTGCTGGCTCCCAACTGCTCACCTGCCTGCCTTCCTGATTGACCCTAACTGCTTCTGCCTGCCAGCCTGATCACCCCCTAACCACTCCCCTACCAGCCTGATTGATGCCTAACTGCTCCCCTGCCAGCCTGTTTGCCCCTAACTGCCCTCTTCTGCTGGCCTGGTCACCCCAAACTGTCCTCTCCTGCAGGCTTGATCACCCCCAACTACCCTCCCTTGCAGGCCTGAACTCTGCCAACTGCCCTTTCCTGCAAGCCATTTGTGGTGGCCATTTTGTGCCCACATAGGGAAAGGATCTTGTGACCACATGGGGGCAGTCATCTTGTGTGTTGGAGTGATGGTCAATCTGCATATTACTGCCCTGAAGGGAGTCCTGGATCAGGGTTCAAGGAGTGGCCTAGGGAAGGAGTCTGTGGTGGTTTTCAGGCCAGCCTCACCCCTCCTGGAGACCCAAGTGGAGGCCCTGGTATCTGGGATTTATTTATCTTTTACAATTGAAACTCTATAGCCTAGAGCAGAGCCAAGCTTTCTGCTTGCACAGCCATTGAAACTTTGTTGCCTTAAGTGCCAGCCAGGATGTGTGGAGAACTTGGCTTCCTCCATCACCAGAGGCAACCCAAGCCTCCCTCCTGCGCTCTCTCTGGCCATAGCCATCTTGATTGGGTTAATTTGCATATTCACTCTGTTTGGCTTGTGGATGCGGCTTGTTGGTATAATGGAGGTATGGTCAATTTGCATATTACTCTTTTATTAAACAGGATATTTCCCTTCAATTTTTAATAAGAACTTCAAAATTGCCTGAATATACATAATTGAATCGACATTGACTCTATTTCACAGCCCACCCTCATCCTCTCCCAGGAAATCGGCCCCAATATTTCTTTCAATTCTATCCTGTTGGTAACTTTAGAAGCATCTCATTCTAATCAACTAACATCACCATACCAGTTCAGACCTTGCCTGAATAATTATCATAATCCAGTGGTTTTCACTGTTCCCACCCTCTCTAACCTTTTACACAGCCATCAAATTTATCCCTTCTTCAATAAAGAGTGATCTTTCAAGAGCAGAAATATAGTCACAGATTCCCTACAATTAAATATATATCCATAGTTTCTTACCTATAGCAATGTTGCCTGTTAAAAACAGAGTTCACTAATTTTACCCCAGGTCAACTTTGTTGGTAATCATTCTGATATCATCCCCTAACATAGCATTCTGCACCTTGCACAACCTTGTTCTGGTAAGACTCCCACTTCAGTTTTCTCCACTCCCCTCCTTGCACTATATCTGCATCCATACTAAAATAGTTCCAGCTCTCTGAAGATGCTAGTCTTGGGCTCATGTTGTTACCTAAGTAAGAAATGCCTTTAATCTATCTTTGCCCAACTAAACATAACTTCATGGTGTTGAGGCTGTGCCTCTGATAGCTGCTGTGTGAACACCATACTGGTTGCATTTGGCACATAGACTAACTATAATCCATTCACAGTTTCTCCACTCAACAGGGATCTGTGAGAGGACAGATCCCTAAAGTCCAGCTATGCCTCCCTAGCACCTAGCATGTGACACATAAAAGATGTTCAACAATGTTCTTAAATACATGACCCCATTAATGCAAACCCCATCTTCTCTTTGCCATAAATGAGTACAGAGTTTATATTGAAAATACACCCAAATACCGTCTCACTGTTTTACCTGCTCTTCAGCCTCAGTTTCACTGTGTATCATGTTATATAATCAGCAAATGATTACAGTTTCACTTCCTTTCAGATTTAAAGAACTTATGTCTTGTGTTACCAAATTGCTTTAGCTCAGACTTCCAGTATTATGTTGAGTAAGAGTGATGACAGTGGGCACCCATCTTGTTCCTGATCTCACAGAAAAAGCTTTTAATTTTTTTAAATTGTTGAGCATAATGCTAACATATGCTTATTAATTACATATGGTCTCTATTATATTGAGACATATTCCTTTTATTGCCAATTTTGTTTATGCTTTATACTCAATTTGTTGATTTTTATTTATTGAAAAATATCACTTATTTTGTTAAATGCTTCTTTTTTTCTAACATGATGATTATATACAGTTTATATTTTCTTGTATTAATGTGGTGAATCACATTTATTGATGTGTTATGTTGAATTATCCTGATATCCCAGAGGTAAATCCCACATTGTCACAATGGACAATTCTTTGAATGTGCTCTGAATGTAGTGTGCTAAAACTTTGTTAAAAATTCTGCATCTTTATTCATCAATGACATTGGTTTGTAGTTTTTTTGTAGTGTCTTTATCTGACTTTAGTATCAGGATAATGCTGCCTTTATAGAATGAATTTGGAAGTATAGCCTTATCTTCAAATTTGGAAAAGTTTGAGAAGAATTGGCATTAATTATTTTTAAATGTTTGGTAGAATTTGCCAGTAAAATCATCTAGTCCTGAGTTTTTGTATTGAGAGCTTTTTGATTATTGATTATGTAAATATTTTTAGTCACTAATATTTTATTCAGATTTTATCTTTTTTCCTGACTTAATCTTTGCAAGTTGTATCCTTCTAATAATTATTCCAGTTCTATAATGTTTTGGGATATAATCCTATTTAATAAAGAGGGAATATGCTAATTGACCATCACTCCATCATAAAGATGGCTGAACCCACAACTGAAGCCAGGTTCCCATAAGGAGCCTAAACAAGCAATCAGCAGGGACCTGAGGCTAAGACCTCCCCTGGCCTCATAGGGCTTGACAGGGGACCTCAGGTCCCATCCCTCACCCATCAGAACTTGACAGGAGACCTCAGGCCACACTGCCTGCCCTGGCATTAGGCTGGGGGACCTCAGCCACGCCCCCTGCCCTGGCACCAGGCTAGGGGACCTGAAGCCATGCCCCCTGTCAGTGGGGTTTGATGGAGGACCTCAAAGCACTTCCTGTTCTTGGGCTGGGTTAGGGGACCTCAGGCTGTCCCCCCAACCCCAGTGCCAGACTGGGGGACTTCAAACCATGCGCTCTCCCACCCTTGCACCAGGCTGGGGGACCGCAGATGTCATCCCCACCCAGTGGGGTTTGACTGGGGACCTCAGGCTACATTTACCACTCCAGCACTGGGCCAAGGGACCTGAGGCTGCACCTCTCTGCCTGGCAGGGCTTGACAGGGGACCTCAGGCCATGATCCCCACCCAGCAGGGCTTGATGGGGGACTTCAAGGTGTACACCCAGTATTGGGTCAGAGGAACTCAGCCTGCACCTCCAGTCTGGCAGGGCTTGACAGGGGACCTCAGGACATGCCCCCAACCCAGCAGGACTTGACAGGGGACTCAAGGCACACCCCACCCTAGACAGGGCTGGAGGACATCAGGCCACGCCCCCAGTCCTAGTGCCAGGTCAGGGGACCTAAGGCTACATCCCCTAGAGATTTTTTTTAGTTCAAATTTTTTTCCATTGCCACCTAACAGTATTTTCTGAATTCCTCTATTATAGAGAAAGGGCAAACAGCAATATTAAATTATCTCTCCTAATTAATCCCCTTTTAATGTGCATGAATTTTTTTGCACTGGGCCACGAGTAGTTCATAATAGTCTCTTGTGAGACTATACACTTCTGTAGTATCAGCTATAATGTCTCTTCTTTAATTTATGATTTCATTTATGGGAATATTTTATACTTTTTTCTTCAGTAGTGTAGTCAGAGGATTATCAGTTTTATTTATGATTTTTTTTTAAACAGTCTTAGTTTTGTAGAAAATTTTAATTGTTTTCTGGTCTCTTATTTATTTATTTCCTTTCTGACCTTATAATTCTCTCTACTAACTTTGGGCAGAGGTTTTCCAACATTTTAGTTTCTTGAAGTATAAAGTTAGGTTTTTCATCCTTCATTTTGGACATCAGGATGCTTTCTTCTAGTTATGAGTCTTTGCATGTTTTATGTGGAGATAGAAGTAAACATGACTGCATACCTGGCACATACAAAAATGAGAATTAACTTTATCCTAAAAAAAACAACAACCAACTTTTTGTTAACTTTTCAAATAATCAAGAAGTTAATATATACACAATTAATAAAATTGAAAAAATTACTATGTTCTAAGATTTTTTTCAGGGTAAAATATATGTGAAATAATATATTTATATTTTTGCAATCTATTATATTTTATAAATTTTGTAATCTCTAAAACTAGATTTTTTAATCTCTAAAACTATCCATTGCCCTAATTCTCTCAGTACAGCATCTAAGTTCTTAGTACAAATCTTAATCAAGTCAATTCTAGAATATACTTCTGTTAGAAACCAAATATATACTACTTTTAATTTTTTTTTCTTATGACAACTTTATGTCATTTGTTGGTAAATAAGAATGTGTGTGAGAAAAATAAATATCACATGATCTTACTCATATGTGAGATATAATGATCAACATAATTTGATGAACAAAAATAGACCCAGAAACAAAACGTATGAGAAGGGAGGGCATTAGAGAACAACCAAAAGACTTGTATGCATGCATTTTAGCATAACCAATGGACACAGGCACTGAGGTGGTGGAGGCTTGCCCAGAATGGGAATGGTGGGGGTGAGGGGTCAAGCTGGGAAAAAAGAGACATATGTAAAACTTTTTTTTTTCCCTTTTAAATAGACTTTATTTTTTAGACCAGTTTTACTAGTAGGTTCACAGTAATATTAAACATAAAGTCCCTGTAAGCTCCTTGCCACCACTTGCCCACAGCCTCTTCTCTTATTACTATCCCCCACCACTGAGGTACCTTCATTATTACTGATGAACCTACACTCACACATCATTATTTTCTTTTTCTTTTTTTTATTAATTTTTTATACATATCTCCCCATTGCTCCCCCCTCCCTCCCAGGCATACCCCAACCCCCCCAGTGTCTATGTTCATTGGTTATGCTTATATGTATGCATACAAGTCCTTGGATTGATCTCTTATCTACCTCACCTAACTTTAATCTTCCTGCTGTAATTTCACAGTCTGTTTGAAACTTTACTGCCTCTGTATCTATCTTTTTGTTCATCAGTTTATAATGTTCTTTATTATCCACCAATGAGTGAGATCATGTGATGCTTCTCCCTCATTGACTGGCTTATTTCACTAAGCATAAGGTTCTCCAGTTCCATCCAGGTTGCTGCAAATGGTGAGAATTCCTTCTTTAAACTTTAAACATAAATAAAAAAAATAAAAAAAATAATGTATGTGTGCATGTGTATGCACATGTGTGTGTAAGTATGTGTGTATGTGTGTATATGTAGGTGTAGAGTTGAAAAACATTACTAAATTCAACTGTTTAAGGAACTCAGAAAATACTGTTAGGTGGCAATGGAAGAAAATTTGAACTGAAAAAAATAATTAAGACTGGCCATGAATCTGAAATAAGAAGTAGTAAGACAGAAGGATAGAAAGCAAAAATATGGTTTAATGTTAAATGATGGTGAAGCCTGAGAATAATGAACTTCATTGCTGGAGAAAAAGGAAATATACTGAAGTTCATTTTTCCAACAGTCAAGCTTTCTAATGGAAATAGTTTATTTGAGGTGTCACACAAGTGGAAATCATAAAATGTATCCTGTCCATCAAAATTAAACAGTTTTATGGTGAAATGTACTAATGATTCAATGCTTCTACTCACTTAAGGAGAAACTGACAAAAATCTTAAATAACGTTCTAAATAATTCTCCAACTGCTGAATTACTTTTCTAATAAGCTCAGTAATTATTGCACATACTTCATAATTTTACCCTCACTTAACTCAATTCTGCTTCAAATTTGACATGAGGGAAGATATTGCTAAACATTAGTCATTAATGTGTTATGATTTATAGGAAAGGAAGTTTAATATCCCTGTAATTACTAATAAATCTGTTACTTTAAGTTTATATTTTTATGGAAGATAGGTAGAAAATCACAATCAATTGATTGCAGTATTCTTTACCAAATCAAAATATAATTTATCAAACATTAACTCTTTTTAGTTCTTTGTTATTTTGCATCTTCAGTGTTTTAAAAAAGAAAATATCATCATGAAGAAATAAAACTGTTTTAAATTTAATATTTATAAAGGAAACTATGTTATATAAATACTGTATTCCCACTAACCAACATTGAATATCTATATGTTAATTTTCTTATGGGTAAAATGTTTAAAATTTAAGATGAATAGGTTTTTTGATTGTATAATATAGGAAAATACCAACTATTTGAGAAACTTGATTCTAAAATAGTTTTATACTTTCATACCAATCAATTCAATTGAGACTGTAATAAATATTGACTTCAATTATGAGTAATACAAAATTCAATGTAACAGTGGGGAGGCTTCTTGCAGAGGGGTGGGGCTTGGCATTAGGGGGTGTGATTTAGTCCTGGTTAGTCCTTTATCCTTTATGGTCTCTTCTTTTTTTTTTTTTTTTTTTT
>PVJN01033826.1:0-20853 GCA_004026805.1 Lasiurus borealis | reverse complement strand
CTAACACTCTGATCACCTGCGAGGAGGCAGGAATGGTTTTGTTACAGAAGACCAAGGGCACTTCAAAGAAGTGGAGGGACACTGTTTAATACACTGGTGGACTCAGGGAACAGCCTTCCAAATCTGAGTGAAGGAACATGCATGGGGCTTTCCTTTATATCTCCTGGTGGTCTTTGTCCTGCAAATATGGATTATGCTTTCTGTCCTTTTCTTGGGCCTTGCAAGAAGGTCCCCAGGTGTTGGGGGTCTCCAGGCCATATCTGATGGTCTGGCCTGGCACCAGCATTAATAAACCTCCCTCTGAGGCAGTGCACTGTTCACAGCCCCATGGCCTCTGTAACCGGTTCTGCAAGACCAGTATCTGGGAAGGAGGTAGTGACTTAATTACAGGTTATCAAGAATGTAAACTGAACTTGCTGGCATGGATTCAGATCAGTAGCCCCAAATATCAGGGTTAAATTGGAATTAGCCCTTCTTAGCTTTCTCAGTTTTAAGAACTGTACATTGACTTTTAATCCTCACAACTACTCTCTATAGCAGATTATATTATTCTGCTCGCTATACATATTAAGAAATGAAAAACTCTGAGTGGTAAGAACAGGATCCAAATCCTGGCAGACTGACTCCTGTGCCCAACACTAGTCTGTCCAATCAGCCCTCACAGCTAGGGGCTGAGTGTCTTGAAATCCACTTCTCCTCTTGCACTCAAGAAAGATGAATTCAATCCCTTTACATTACTATGTTCACTCAGGGGGACCAGTTAGCAGGTTAAGTTTGGAACAGTTCTTGCAGGTCTTCTGCCACCTGACATCAGTGAGAGCCTGTGAGGTGAAATCTTCCACGTCAGTTAGTTCCTCTCTGGTCCGTGTAAGTCTTCACTGGAGTGTCTCAACCCAGAGGGGTGAGCTGTATCAGAGCCAAGGAATATTCCATGTGATTAAGGAAAAACTCCTGCATGTTTCTTCTTTTTCATCCACAATGGAAATGGCATTATTTTGCCCTCTCAATCATTTTCTTGATACATTCCCACTGAAAAAAATTGAAACAATATAAAACAATTATAAGCAAGAAAAATAAAAATAAATTCAAATCCTACCTCGTTGAGGTGGTAGCTTTAATATTTTGCTGAACATCCTTGCAGGTATCTCTTTATATATGCACTAGAGGCCTGATACATGAAATTCATGCAAGAGTAGGCCTTTCTTCCCCTGGCTGCCGGAACTGGCTTTCCTCTGGCACCCGGGACCCAGGCTGCACCTGCAGCCCCGGCTTTGTCTGGAAGGTTTTCTGAAAGGACGTCCGGTCTAATTAGCGCATTACCCTTTTATTATGATAGATACAAACACTTAATAGCACTTTACACAAATGGGATCATCACATGTTATGACTTTAAATGACATTTTATTTTTTCCTATTTCTCCTTCCTCCTCATATATCTCTCCCACTATAAATCATTTTCCTTTGCCTAAAGAAACCTATGTTAATAACCTGTTGTATTTTTTGTGCTTTCTTCAAACTTAAAATAATATAAAATCTATGTGACTTAACACATAGATTATTACTCTGTATTTTATAAAATGTATGCATGTTCTTATAAAAATTTTGCCATCAAATCCACAGTATGCTATAATCTTGTTTTTCTCATTTAACAGAACCTCATGAAGATTTCTTAGATGGCATATATTGAATACATTCTTTTAATGACAATATTATAGCCCATGAACTGAAGATAGCTAATACCTTTTCAACCATACCTTACTGATGGGCACTCACTTTTGTTTTCCTTTTTCCTAAATTAATTTTAAGGTTCCCCCACCCAGCAACTTAGAGATCTCAATAATTTTTCCTTTATGAAAAACAAGAGGAAGCTATTTTGTATTTGATGTTTTTGATATTGATTGAAAAACATCTTCAATATTATCTATTTATAGCAAACAAATGATGCAAAATGTTTAGTATATAGTATTACTCCTGACAAAGAAAATCTCTTTCTTTGACCCGGAAACTATATAATTTAACTGAAAATTTTTAGTAGCATTGATTACCGGACTCCTTAATAAATCATACAATTAGGAAAAATAGGTGAATAAAGATTATTGCATGATTAAAAAAAAAAGTGTGCAACAGAGTACAAGGCTCTGTGGACGTAGGCTTCAGGACTGTGCTGGCCCTTAAGAACTTAGTTTGCCTCTGAAGGGCTTGGCTCAACTGTTCTGGGTTAAGTTGAGGTCTTAGGGGCGAGTGTCATCCATTGGGGACTAGCTTTAGCTCTTCAGACCTCAGTTTGACACTTTGGTGTTATACTAGGTTCTTGGGGTTAAATTCCAACCTTTAAAAAAAAAAGGCATGCAAACATCTAAGTGGTCCCTAATGGCCAGCAAAATTGAATTTCTTATGAATGGACTGTTTTACAAAGCAGACCAGGTAAGGCAGGCCAGATGCTTGTAGCTCTGATATAGGATTGCTTTCTCATTCAAGGTGTGCAATGGGCAATAAGGAGGAGAAATCATACTGGCCTGGGTATTGTGTGTGATCTCACTGTGTTTGGGATCAGGATGAAACAAGACAGAGCAGAAACAAGTGAAGTTTGGAGTGATCTGTTTTAATAGAATGCAGAAATTATTTAGAATAGGTGAGGACCCGATGAAAGAAAAATAAGACCAGTCAGGCCATGAAATCTCTCTGAAAGTCATGACAATGCCCAAGTAAATTAGCCAATGACAATTTAAGAATTATAGTGGAAATAAGATAAAGGGAATAAAGAATAATGTAGTAGAGAAAGAAAGATTAAAAGAGAGCCCAATAAGATTATTAGTGGTTGAAGACTGTAAAGGGAGAAAGTAAAAACAGAATAAAACAAAATATAGTGAAAATAGGTGCCTGGATTCCCACCCACACTCCAGACACAAACAGGAAATTGGTGATAGAAAACTTTTTGGTATGGAGATTGCTGGTGTAAGTGAAGGTTGCATTTTGGAAACTGGGGATCTATTTTCTCAAAGGAAAGAGGAAACAAGCAAAACATCTAAGAGACTGATGTCTGACTCAAGGAAATTGGTGAGAGAAGAGAAAAGGGGGTGGAGGGGAGAGAGAGAGAGAGAGAGAGAGAGAGAGAGAGAGAGAGAGAGAGAGAGAGAGAGAGAGAGATTTTGGATAATAAAGACAGAGTAGAGAGAGATTTTGAATAATAAAGACAGAGTGTGACCCAGCCAGCATGGTTTAATGGTTGAGCATCAACCTATGAACCAGGAGGTCATGGTTCGATTCTCCATCAGGGCCTATGCCTGGGTTTCAGGGTTGATCCCCAGTGTAGGGTGTGCAGGAGGCAGCCATAATGATTCTCTTATCATTGATGTTTCTCTCTCTCTCTCCGTCTCCCTTCCTCTCTCAAATTAAGAAAAAAGGTGATAGAAAAAGAAAGGAAAAGGACAGAGTGTGTCCATTCAGTGTTTCTTTAAAGGTCACCTAAGGTCTAACAGAGAAAAACAATATGAGGTCTTTGTTGATGAACATTTAGGATGTTTCTGTATCTTGGTTATTGTGAATAATGCTATTATCCCTTTGTGATGCTATTTCCAATTTTTAAAAAATAAGTATCCAGAAATTAGATTGCTAAATTATTGAGTAGTTTTATTTTTTAATTTTTGAGGAACATTCATATTGCCTTCTATAGTGGCTGTATCATTTTGCATTTCTACCAAGATTATCCCAGGATTTCTGTTTTCCACATCCCGAAAACACTTCTTGTCTTTGTTTTTCTGAAAACAGGTGTGAGGTGAAATCTCATTACAATGAAACACTTATCATTCAACCTTTAAAAGCAAAAGAATTCCGTACTATTCAACAATATGTGAATCATGAGACCTCATGTGACATAAGCAAATCACAGAAAAATTAACTGCATGATTTCACTTACTTGAGGTATCTAAAATAATTAGTCAAGCTTATCAATTAAACTATGATTTTTTTTTACTTTTTGGAATACTATGGTGTTATTTTCTTAAACAATTAAAATATTTAAACATTAAAACATTTAAAAAATTAAAATGATATGTATATCTTTGATTTTCAGGCTTATGAAAAACAAAAATAAAAGAAATTGAGAGCTATAACCACATATACAAAATGCAACATTCATGTTCAGTTTTATTTAACCTTGTGAAATCTGCCTGAATTGCTCCTGAAAGTTGAGAATGGCTTGTAATAATTTTTCAACTGTTCTAGAAACAAGTAAACATGAGTATACATCTTAAATACAAAACCTGAGGTAACATTAAAGATGACAGTTGTAGAAAGAAAATGACACAGCTTTTGTATAAATATGTTAGCATGTAATTTTCAGCACACAATCCATATAATCAAAAGGCTTGAGATGACCTTGAGAGGTCTTCAGGTCCATCCTGCTATTACAGGGAACAGTTAACATAAGGCACTATGCAATGATAGGCATACGCAAGTGAGCTGAGGGCAATGGCTGCCTTATCTAAAAATAACATAATTTTCTTTTGAATTTCAGTGTAATGAAAGGCTTTCTAGCAACTACATAGCTCTTTTGGAACTTGCTAATCCTGCATGGTAAATAATTTTTATCCAATTGCATTTAGCTTTATAAATTGCACTTGCATCATCATGAAGTATAAAGAAATGGTTTTATGTAGTCATCAAGGATATGTATTGGAAAAAATGACATTTTTCAGTGACAATAATTTTAGAATTAGTGCTATGGCTTAGACAAACTTTGTAAATGGCCTTGGTTCTAAATTTGATTATATTCTGCCCTGGATTTTACTTTAGATTAAATTATGAGTCTGCTCTGTAATTTTGGACAGCTTTTCTTTGAACATATTTTCAAAGAAGAGTTTCCTCTTGAATGAAGTCATCTGGGTTCTGGAGATACAGGTGGCAGAATAGAGGATTACAAACAGTTCTCTTCCCAAAGCTTAAAAACATTGTAAAGATGTCTCCACCTTCCCCCCACCTTCCCCTACCTTCCCTCTGAGGTTTGACTGTCTGATTGATGCTTCTCTATCTCTGGATTTGTTTTTGTTCATCACTTTATGTTGTTCTCATTATATTCCATAAATCAATGAGATCATGTGATATTTATCTTTTTCTGATTGGCTTATTTCACTTAGCATGCATATAAGTCTAACCAATGGACACAAACAACGGGGTGGAAGGGCAATGGGGGGATAAGGACACATATGTAATAGCTTAATCAATAAAGAAATAAAAATAACTATATTTGACATAAAAAACAAAACAAAACAAAAACATTGTAAAGAATTTGGACCCAAATTTCTAATAGCAGTCAAGTGAGGAAAAGGGTATGCTTTCTTTTAATACTTTACAAAAAGTGGTGGTGAGAGAAAATGATGGCAAGTTCTAGTGCAGAGATGTGTTAATCCTTATTTTGCTCCCTGTTTTTAGAAGCAGTGTAGAAAATAGGAGCAATCAGGAAGGCAGGCAGGCAAGCATTTGGGAGCCAGCAGTCCTGGAGTGTGAGAGGGCAGTCAGACATGCCTCAAGGGGTCCCAGATTAGAGAGGGTACAGGTTGGGCTGAGGGACCCCACCCCATGCATAAATTTTGTGCACCGGGCCTCTAGTGTGTGTGTGTGTGTGTGTATGTGTATATATATCTTAACAAATATCTTAATCTCTTCATGCCTCACATGTAAATGAGTTTAATAGTAGCATCAATTCCATATGTAAATATTAAATAAAAAGATAAATGTAAAATATTAGTACAGGATATGCTAAGTGCTCAGTATTATTTATACATTACCTGTACCCCCTTTTAGCATCTGGCAGAGTAGATTCTCAATGAGTTTTAATATGGTAAATAAATGAGATAATATTTTAAATACTTGGTCTTAATATCATGTAAATTAAATTTCTTTGGCCTTAACTTGTAATTTAATCTTTATATTTAACCTATTATTATTGTTTCTTGACAGTAACACAATTTCATTACACTAATTTTATGGATGAGAATGTTGTTGGACAAAGACATAGAACAAAGAAAGAGTACATATTTAGCTTATGGTGAAGATCTTAAACTCCTTGAACTTTATATCTATGTAAGTAAGGTTTTTCTAAGTACTATGTTAGTCAGTTAGAAGACATAATAATGCTATCTCTGATATCATTTAATTTTGACTAATTCTTCCACATAAATTTATTTTCAAATAATATAGTTCACTATTCCACAAACAGTAAAAATTTGGCATAGACTAAAAAATAGGCAAACAAAATAAAAAAATAGAGTCTAAGAGGACATGAAACATATATTAATAAAAGTTCACTTATTTTTTTAATTTAATAAATATTTATTGTTCAGATTATTACAATTGTTCCTCTTTTTCCCCCATAGTGCCCCTCCATCCAGTTTCCACCTACCCTCTGCCCTTATCCTCCCTTCCCCACCCTACTGTCCTCATCCACAGAGAAGAAAAAGCTAAAGGAGTTCATCAACTCCAAACCAGTATTATATGAAATGCTAAAAGGTACTCTTTAAGAAGAGGAAGAAGAAAATGGTAAAAGACAAAATATTATGAACAACAAATACATAACTATCCACTAGTGAATCTAAAAATTAAGTGAATTAAAAATTTGTTCAACAAAATAAACTGGTGAATGTAATAGAATCAGGAGCACAGAAAGGGAGTGGACTGATAATTCTCAGGGGGTAAGGGGTGAGGAGTATACAGGGAGAGACTGGACAAAAATCATACACCTATGGATGAGGTCAACGGGAGGGAGGTAAGGGTAGCGGGGGATTGGGAGCCCGGTGGAGGGGTGCTATGGAGGGGAAAAAAGAGAAACAAATGTAATAATCTGAATAATAAAGATTTAATTAAAAAAATAAAAATAAATAAAGCCTGAATGTGGGCAACTACAGAGTAAGTTATCCATTTTAAAACTCGTAAGTGGTAAGGAAAAAGATGAATGAAGAGAGAGTTAATGCCATTACAAGAGGCCTAAAAGATAATTCAACTAAATGCAATGTATCAACCTCATTTAGATTCTGATTCAAAGTAAGCAAAACACATTTATGAGATAATTAGGGATATCAAAACTCTAATTAGATATCAGATGACACTAGAAAGCTACTATGACTTTTTAGGTGTGATGATGTTGACTGAGGTCAAGTGTAAATAAAGAGCAAGATCTTATCTCTTACACATACATATTCAAGTATTTATGAATGAAACAATTGAAAATCCAATGTGTGTGTGTGGGAAGAGTTATAGATGAAACAGGCTTGTTCATATGTTGACAACTTTTGAAGCTGGGTAAGAGATGTTAAAGGTTTATTATATAATTCTTTCTCCTTTAAGATTGTTTTAAAAGTTCAGAAATAAGGTTAGAATTGTTTGGACCTAATTTAATAATTTAGACTTACATTTTTAGGGAATAAGTTGTGATGGAAAAGATTTTCAATCCTGTTGTATTCACTAAAACATGAAACATCAAATGCTTACACCTTTATCTTCACAGACTATGTTAATAGACATTTATAATATACTAGAGGCCTGGTGCACAAAATTCGTGTACCCTCTTCAATCTGGAACCTCTTGGGAGGATGTCCGACTGCAGGTTTAGGCCCACAGGGATCGGGCCTAAGCCTGCAGTCAGACATCCCCCTCACAATCCAGGACCACTGGCTTACATGCCTGCCTGATTGCCCCCTGACTGCCTCCTTTATGGCATGATTGACACCTAACTGCTCCTCTGCCAGCCTGATTGCCCCCAATTACTAGTGGCCTGATCACCCCCAAGGCTTTTGTTAGTATAGATATGACCCTTCACAGAAAATTTTACTAACCCTACTTTACAATAAGGGCTTGACAATTGAATAATTGGAACCAGACACCAAGATTTCCTTTCTTTGAATAGTGGAGGGGATAATTATCTTATCTTTAAGTTGCCCTGACATTAAAATGAGATAATGACTTAGAAAAGTATAAAAGCACTATATAAAGGCAACTGTCTTTTTCATGTACTGAAAAGACAATAAAGGGATAAAATGAAAAACACTATTTTTAATCTCCCCCTTCCTTTCTTTATAGCCCTTATTTAAACTTTGAAATTTATAAAATTTCACTCCAATTTTCATTTTTTTTTCCATTCAATATTATTTTGTATTAGTTTCAGGTTTTATATTAGTTACAGAATGGTGGTTAGACAATCATGTACTTTACAAAGTGTTCCCCGATATTTCCAGTACCCACCTGGCATCATACCATCATTACAACGCTATTGACTATATTCCCCATTTAAGTGACAATGGGTTTACAGGTTCCTTTCAGTCTTTCTTTTGTGTTGTTTGCCTTTCCTTTTCTTTCTCACTTCTTCCCTCACTTTCCTTATATATTATCTCAATTGGCCATTAAAGCTCACTGAAGGCACTGGGACTTGCTTAATCCATTTTACAGACCAGAACACCAAGGCCAATTCCAGTTGGCTGTGGAACTGGACTCAGCGCACATGGAGCCCCCAGAGCCATGTACTCTGCCCTTATTAAAGGGCAGCCACCAGGCAAACAGAACAAACCTTCTCCTCAGGCTTCCAAGCCTCTTTCTCAAGCACCTCTTCATTGCAGATGCTCCACATTCTTTCCTCTCCCCCACACCCTGCCCCCATTCTTTACTGCGCTCCCCCCTTCTCTGGAGAGGTGGAAGGCTTCACACTCACCGCCAAGGCATGCTCTGCTGAGGGGCAGGGCAGTGCAGACTTGCTTTGGGGTCAAGGCGGGAGCCTGGGTGAGGCGGGCCAGCACTGGGAGCTTGTCTGAATCACGTTGGTCAGTCCGGTATCCTGCAGTGCAGCACCGCTCTACTGAGGTGGCACCTCCCTCAACCCCCACCTCAGGGCTTGGGTCCTTGCCCCTTTGCCCTAGCATCCTTCCGTGCCCCTTGATCCCTGACCTGGCCCACCCACGTCTTGGGGCCACTGCAGAACCTCTCTCTCTCTGCAGGTGAAGCAGATCCCTGCCCTTGGTCTCTGCGAAGCTATGAATTTGTGTCCAGGGCCTGGCCGCGCCTCCCTGGCAGCGATGTTCTCCACCCTGAGGAGTAGCTAGGCAGGCCTGCAAAGGACCCGG
The DNA here is from genome assembly GCA_004026805.1 of Lasiurus borealis. Lineage (NCBI taxonomy): Eukaryota > Metazoa > Chordata > Mammalia > Chiroptera > Vespertilionidae > Lasiurus > Lasiurus borealis. The sequence continues at coordinate 11,746 of PVJN01033826.1, read as the reverse complement.
AACCCTTGGTTGGCATCTGGTTCTGCCCACCCCACCTCCCTGGCTCAATGGACTGGTACCTTGTGGGCGGTGTCTGGCATTGCCCGCCTAACCTCCCCCACCCTCAATGAACCCAGATCCCCAGGAGCAGGCCATAGCTGGCCTGCCCTGCCTGCATATGCAAATTAACTTCCATCTTTGTTGGGTTCATTTGCATACTCACTCTGATTGGCTGTGTGCGTAGCGGAGGAACAATCAATTTACATGTTTCCCTATTATTAGGTAAGATTTATATATATTTAACATACAGCATTATCTTCTATGAGGTTGGGTATCATTCAGTTTACACCTATCTTCAATAAGTTGACACCATTAATTTATCATAAAAGATAAAAATGATTCAAATATAAGTTTAAAAATATTGAATTCCTTTATAACACTGGGAGGGTCATTTTTATATTTTATAAGCTCTTCTAATAATTCATATTATTTATTATTGTGAGACTACCTGATACATTTATTTGGCATTCATTACAGGTATATTCCAAATAAAGAATTTCTTGTCTTAAATATTCTATTAGAATTTATGTGGCAATGTGTACAGTGGCTTCTCAGCATATGAATTCTAATCTGCCCAACAGCATTTTAGTGGGTGCTGGTTTTATATTTGAAAACCAATCTGTACATCCACGAGGCAAGCAGTTAGCTTGGTAATCCTCCACTGATGTGTGTGTGCTCCACAATATCCTCCTCAGCTTTGGGCAGATCCAGTTTGGACTGTACAGTATGTGTCTGCTTATAGGATGCGCGGGGCCTGAGATGTTGAAGTTGAACTTGTTCCCAGAGTGTTGTTGCTGCCTCCGCCTTTCAAACATTCACACAACATAGCTGGAGTTGTGCAGCAGTGGTGGCTCCAGGGAGGATTATGAAAAAGAAATGTTCTTCATTGCCTTCTCCTTCTCGGATCTATGGAGTCAGGGCTACAAACTTGCATCTTGTCATGGAGATGCCAGTTTCTACAAAGGGCTGATTCGTTTGGGTATATCAATAAGCAGCATAGAACAATTTGAAAAAAAATCTGGCTTTTTTCCCCCCATTACATGCTTCCTTTCACTAAGAAATGAAATCTTTATATTAATAACAGCTCATTAAATTTCTTCAGGCAGGTGTAAATTTTAAAATGTTCTTTTGCATCAGGATGTGGCATTAATGTGTGAATTTGCGTTTTAGCCCAATTAGTCCATTTTTAGAAATATTACTTTAAAATTCATATCGTAGGCTTATTTTTTTATATCATCCAAATATGCAGAAAGAAACTATTGAGTAGTATTTCCTCGTTTAATGGATAATCACAAATTGGAATTGTTAGTGAAACTGCATTACTACGTGTAGTCTCAAATTACGTTTAAAATATGCAGGAACAAAGGACTAAAGATATAAATAGCTTTGATTATGGGTCAAATTCTGCATAATCTTGTTATTTTGTAATTTGATATTTTGAAGGGGAAAACTTTTAAGTTCAATGGACCAGGCCAAAAATAATGAGACTGGTATTTTTTAACAAGCATTTAAGATCTTAAATGTTTACCCAAGCATTATTTTTCTTCTAAATAGCCATCTTTAGTTTACTTAATAATATTTGCTCAAAATATATTTGGAGATCTTTCATAATAGTCATTTTCAAGTCACACTCAAAAATGAATCTCAATCTATATTATTTTTGAACAAAATAGTATCAATCAGCTCATTCAAACTTCTTATTCACAAGATTCAGCAATGAAAAAATTTTATTCCGCCCAATCAAATCTTCTCTTTAAGAACAAAGGATATAGATCTCCCACAGTTGAAAATAGTCAAATGAATGTGCTACTAGCTTTTGAAGTCCAAATATTTAGGTCAGTGGCAGCAGTTTTGTAGGATAGCATCACCTTGGAAGGGGGCAGTGGATACTTGGGTAGATACTTTTGATGAGCTTGTTAAGACTGCCAAGTAAGTTTTTAGTCACATGTTCTTAACTTTTTATGTGAGTAACTTCTTATGCCAAGTTTGTTAGTGGACTATGTCATGCCTCCCTAGGTTTTAGAGTGGAAGGGGTCAGTGTGGTACTCATTTTTATTTCCTTATGTTGGTCCTTGTCTCCATTTTTGAAGTAATTCCATGTCCTTAGAGATAAAGGTGACATATATTTATTTATATGTCTTAGGAAGAAGATTGTGGAGTCAAAGGCACAGCCAGTATGGACAATTTAGCCTGTCACTCTGCACATATAGGTAGCAAGTGCCAAACAGATGAATTGTGTTGGGAATTTGGACATTGTGCTGCAATCACATCACTGCTGTTTACACAAGTTTGTTGGGTTCATGGAAAAGAAAGAGAGGAAATATATACCATTTTACTTAGGACTCTAGGTTGCAAGTGACAAAAAATTGATTAAAAGCTGAATTAAACCAAAAAGCTGTCTTATTGGTTCACGTAACAACATGGTCCAGGGATACTATTTTTCAATCATGTCTCAAAGAGGGCGATCACAAATGGTTTCTATCTTTCGGTGTTTCTTTCCTTCTCAAACTTCAGGTGGAGTAAAGATGGCAGTAGAAATTCCATTCTACATGCTTCAAGGTTCAAGTCCATCTGGGAAGAGTCTTTGCATCTGCCTCCAAAGTCTCAGCAAAAGTCTCATTGGCTCTGATTGGGTCACTGCTTATCTCCAATCATTTAGCAAGAAATGAGATGTGCTAATTGGTTTAGACCAATCAGGATATATCTTTGAAATTGGCAGTGGGTTAATCCTGCCCAAACACATGGTTTCAGAGTAGATTTATGATGGTTTCCCAAGGTCAATTTGGAGAATGGATGCTGGAAGGCAGAACCAACAGATGTCCCCCACAAACATGCACATCTGTTAATTTCTACTTTTCTCACAGGTAGTCTGCTAGTGCTTTACATACATTACTTTATGTAGTACACAGCATTTTTTTTTTGTTTTTTGTTTTTGGTGATCCTGTGTCATTTGTAGGCTAGCCCTGGAGTGTGTGTTTGTGTGTGTGTGTGTGTGTGTGTGTGTGTGTGTGAGTGAAGTGGGAAAGTGCCCTGGATATGGAACTCCCAATCTTATTTAAGTTGATTCTTGGAAAAAAATGCTTTATAACATGATTGTGTGAATTAATGACCCAAAGAAACAAATAGAGCTAAGTGGTACTAGATAGTTCTCACCTTCTTTATCCTGTCTTTTCCCATCAACTGCAGGAAATGAATGACACTATTTTTAAGTTATGTATGTGTCATACGCTATTCAAATATAAGGAAAAATAATTATTTTGTATTCCACCTATTGTCTAGCATAGAACCAGTCACCAAATAGAGTAATAATTGTTGACCAATGTTTCAAAATATTGATGTCTAATTTCTGATTTATAAGCCTGACTTCAGGCTGCTACTCAACAGCCAGAATGGAGTTTGTGGAGGATAAAGGAAAGAAGATTTTCTGTAAAGATATGGTCTTTTGTGGCTGAGTCAGGTTTGGCAGAGGAGAGAGACATCTGAGCAAAGCCCCTCTTCCTTGTAGTCCTGACCTTAAAAAACCCACACGTCTTCCCACTCCTTCACGTCAGTCTCCTTAGGAGAGTCAGAAAGAAGTAGAAGAGATGCAGTTTTGTCCCAGTATGTATACAGAATTAACCAACAGGTAATATTTTGATAACTATGCATGGTGCCAGGTCAGTACTAAAAAGATTATGGGGAACACTTTGTAAATTATATTTGTCTGACCACCATGAAACACCTGAAATTAATACAAAATAATATTAAAGTGCTAGTAAGCATTAGTCTTTTTGCTAGATTAAATCTATTTAGTTTTTAACATCTTCTTTTAAAAATATTAACCAAGAATTAACATCTGCATTAAAAAAGAACTAACCAGGATAATTAAATAGTGGCCAAGGACAAATTATTTGTTGCATCAAACAATTTATTCAATTAAAAAACTTTTAGAAAACTTTATGATCATATTATGTGATATCTGCATTCAGATAAGCTACATGCTACAGAAATTAGTGCAGCGTTCACATTTCTATAGTTTCCCCAAATTCCATGGCTTTGGCATTATTCTAACAGTACCTGTGCTGTGGCTGTAATGTGGCTTCTATGAAATCAAGCCCTCTCGGCCCCTGGACACACATTCAGTCCAGGAGGCAGCCAGTCTCTGAGAGAGTAAAATTTTCTTTCAGGGTTATAAACCAGCCAAAATTTACAAAAAGGAAGCTTTAAATTTCGACATTGGGAAAGGAGTTGTTAAAACTGGCTTTTAGAGTGATGAAGCTGCAATTTGGTATTCTGAATACATTCTCTGTTATCCCTTGCCTCCCTCTACTCCCTCAGTCTGAGCACTTGTATTTAGAAACTGGTAGAACTGTTGTCTACGCTAACATTGCCTCTTTTCTCCATTGATTTTTGTTGTGAATAGGCTTCGTTGAATTCATGGTCATCTGCATCTTTAGGGTTCCCCTAAGGGATATTGGATTTCCTGCTTGGAGGACTAATCAGAACCATTAATCAGCCATGAAAATAAGCACTGGCTTATAAACTGAAGGCATAAAGAAAATCAGGGCTGGCTTATTGAAAATTAGGCAGTAGGTATAGAAAAGTACGTTTAGTTATGAATACTGTGTAGATTCACAGGGACTTGAAGTGGTGAAAAATTTTTTCGTTCTTTTTTTAAAAATTGAATTTATTGGGATGACATTGGTTAATAAAACCATACAGATTTCAAGTGCACACAACATCTGTACATGGCATTGTTCACTTATTACTCGAGTCAAGTCTCTTTCCGCCACCATTTATCCCTCCTTTGCCCTCTTCCACCTCTGCCCACCCCCCTTTCTCTCTGGCAATCACCCAGTGTCTGGCTGTGTCTATTTTTTTTAATCCCTTCACCTTTTTCACCTAGCCCCCTCTAATAGTTGTCAGTCTGGTCTTGGTATCTATGAGTCTGTTTTTATTTTATTTGTTAATTGTATTCATTGGAATCCACATGTAGGTGAAATCATCTGGTATTTGTCTTTTTCTGACTGGCTTATTTGATTTGGCTTAATACTCTCCAGGTTCATCCATGCTGTCACAAAAGGTAAGATTTCCTTCCCTTTTTATGACCAAGTAGTATTTTGTTGTGTGAATGTACCATAGTATTTTTATTCTGTGTAAATGTACCACAGTATTTTTGTTTTTATCTATTAATGGGCATTTCAGTTGCTTCCAAAATCTTGGCTGTTGTAAATAGCACTGCTATGAACATAGGGTGCATAGATTCTTTTGAATTAGTGTTTTGGATTTCTTTGGATATATTCCTCCCTCTCACCCCCAAAAAAGTATAATTACCTTGTTCTAAGGCAGTTTCATTTTTAATTTTTTGAGGATATTCCATACTGCTTTCTACAGTGGCTGCACTAATCTTCATTTCCATCAATAGTGCATGAAGGTTCCCTTTTCCCCACATCCTTACCAACACTTGTTTGTTGATTTATTGATGATAGCTATACTGACAGGTATGAGGTGATATTACATTGAGGCTTTACTTTGCATTTATATGATGATTCATGATGTTGAGCATCTTTTCATCTGTCTATTGGCCATTTGTATGTATGTCATTTTTGGAGAAGTGTCTTTTCAGGTGTTTTGCCTATTTTTGAATTGGATTATTTGTTTTCTTGGTGTTGAGTTATATTGTTCTTTATAAGTTTTGAAAACTAACTCTTATGAGATGTGGCATTGGCCCATATATTCTCCCATTCAATGGCTTGTCTTTTTTTTTTATTAATTTTTATACATATCTCCCCTTTGCCCCCTCCCTTCCAGGCATATCCCAACTCCCCAGTGTCTGTGTTCATTGGTTATGCTTATATGCATGCATACAAGTCCTTTGATTGATCTCTTATCTACCTCACCTAACCTTAATCTTACTGCTATAATTTGACAGTCTGTTTGATGCTTTACTGCCTCTGTATCTATCCTTTTGTTCATCAGTTTATAATGTTCTTTATTATCTACAAATGAGTGAGATCATGTGATGCTTCTCCTTCACTGACTGGCTTATTTCACTAAGCATAAGGCTCTCCGGTTCCAACCAGGTTGCTGCAAATGGTAAGAATTCCTTCTTTTTAATGGCAGCATAGAATTCCATTGTGTAGATGTACCATAGTTTTCTGATCCACTCATCTTGTCTTTTCATTTTGTGTATGGTTTCCTTTACTGTGAAAATGCTTTTTAGTTCATTGTAGTCCTATTTGTTTATTTTTTTCTTTTGCCTGAGGAGGCATATCAGAAAAAATATTATTATTGGAAATGTCTGTCTCTGATCCATCATTTCTGGGCCTTATTTGTTTTTTAAGAATAATGAATAATCAATGGTTCTATATGTCTGATCAAGTGGATAAAGGTAAATTCACAGAGCTACTTTTCATGAATCATTTATTAAGTCTCTGATATTAATTTTTCTACTAATGAGGAAAATGGCATCTAGCTTAGATTATTTATGTATGTGTGTGTTTGCGTGTGTGTATACGTACATGCATGCATGCTGCATATGTGTGCACATTTTTTCTTCCTAAGCTACAACAGCACTTTTTCATCTTATGAACATTATCATTGATTTGCTGATTTGTCCTCCATCTCTTCCCCTGTGTCATAGCCTTCTGGAAATCCAACATATGTCTTATTTTGCTTGTTTTCCAAGCTTTGAGCATAACTTTGGGGATCACAAGGGTCAGTATATCTTCTTGAATAAATAAATAAATATATTTTCCCTGGCCTATGTATCATCATTTATGCTTCTCTTCTATTAACCCAATGTGTCCTATTTTAGCTACTCCAATTTATTTATAAAGGAAATATTTTTTACCTTCCCCCAAGGCTTGCTTTATAACATGCCTTTCCATTTTGCTTTTCCCCATCCCAGACTTCTCACACCCTTCCAAACCCTGCCAGTTCACATGGATTTACACCCTTCTCCTGGGACTTCCTGCCTCAAGTCTCTTTTGCTTCCTGCCAACTCTCTCTGCCTGTGGTAGATTACACTAGTGCTCACTTATTCTGATTGTTGAGGCTGGTATTTGTAGCCTTGAACTTCAGGGCCATTTCATTTGATATCTTTTTGTGTTTCTCTTTATCTGAAATGCTTGCTCTATTTCTGCTGTTGACTGCTCTCTCCTATTCTCCCCTCCTAAAGAGTCTTACTCCAGTCATGGATCTATACACCTTTGTCACCATTTTCTTCCATTCACTCCCCACTTACTTCCTGTCAATGTCCTTACCTTAATCTTCACCTTGTCCTTAGGTGTGTTCCCACGCCTATAACTCTTAGGATTCTTCTGAATCATGGTTTCCTTTTCTTCATGACCTGCATGACTCTCCTTTGTCATTTGACATCAGCTACCTAGTGGCATATCCATCTTGGATCTCTGGATATCAAGGCAGCATTCCACCTCCGCCAAGATAACTTCAGTCTGGCAGGCCGAATCTAAGGTTGTAAATTCATTCCTGAACATAATTTCTACTTAAAATCTTTCTTTTCCATCTGGTAGAGTCTAATCATTCCCACCCATCTTCCCCTATCCAGTTCTTCCCTTTCAGCGCCCCTTTTCCAGTATAGGAATATTTTACCTGGCCACAGGGTGCTAGCCTAATTCTTTCTCTTTAGGTCTTCTCTCCCAATTTTGTGTTTATATCCCGAGTTCCATCAGAATTGAGGCTTTTGAAATGCAAAGCCATTTTTTCTGCTTTGTATGATAACATTCCTTCCCCATGTAACGAATGCAATGGTGTGGTGTGTGTTGGGTGAAGGAAACATAAGAGAGAGGGAAAAGATTATAGAAAGAGAAAAAAGTTAGTATTTTAAATATTTTGTTCAATGCTATACCCTTATTATCTTTGATCACAACTGTCTACGTGTCGTTCCATTCATCTGCTTCAGCTCTCACAGCTGTTCCTATAGTTATCATTTAAAAAAAAGAAAAAGAAGCCTGAAAATAAACTATAACATTTATGTACTATTTTTCTCCAGTTCACTAAAAAAATTCAGATTGCTGCATTGGGCAAGGCAGATTCTATTGGCTGAGCATAGTAGATGAAAGATAAAAAAGTCAGCCAGCCATCAAGGCATTTATGAGTCTCTGAAAAAACAGTAAGGAAAAGGGATTTTCTTTTGTAATTCATTGACCATTAAAAGTACTTGATATCCTGGATTAAAAAAATATAGAATATAAGTAAAAAAATACTTTTTAAAATTGTTTAAAAGGTTTTGGAAATAACATAAAGACTTCAAGGTATTCTATTAACTATTGGTTAGCAAAAGACTGATATCTATTTGATTGTCTGTTCTAAATATCAATTGTATATATTTTTAAGTTGGAATTTTAAAGACTAAGCAATGTTACTTTCAGCATACTTATTATAATTATTTATTTCTTCTACCCTTGGAATTTCAATACACTTTGGTTAAAAAAATCCAACATGATCCCTCCAGACAGTATATAGCTGAGAACAAAATTAGCAATATTAATCTGAAATTTTAACATACAAATAGAAAGAAAAAAAACGAAAGCATTTTTTGAATCTGTAATTTGAGATTTGAATCTTGATCTTAAGTTTGCAGAGTGCAGAGAGCATTCTCCAAAGCTACCATCAGATCCCTCTTCTCAGTCAATTTTATTTATGTAGAATCTTTCATCAAAAGATCACAAAGAGCTGTCTAACCAGCTATAAAGAAACATAAATCAAACAGAAAATGAAATGCTCAAACAATAAAATTATACATTAGAGGCCCATTTAAAGCAGAGCATTTTAAGATGAGAGAAAAGTCTTGGCTGGAGTATATAGGACATAAGTTATAATGGGAAGCTATTTCATAATTTGGTGAAAAATGAAAGAGGCCCACTTCTGATAGTGGAGAGCCTATTAATAGGAATGATCACTTGCATACCAGTGCTTTAATGAAGGGGGTGAAGAGCACAATAACGTGAAGTGGAATTGACAAAGTATGGTGGCACTATTCTTGCTGCTCCAGGCAGGAAGAGAATTTTTGTTTTATTCCACAAATGGGCATTGTGCCCAAGTATCATGTTCCTTAGTATGCCTATTGCTGATTGCTATTGTGCCTTTCTCAGAAGGCTCTATCCTCAAGTCCCACAGTACATATATAATATACATATCATATTTATGATATATATCCACCACATAGGGGTCTCAAGGAAGCCATGGTGATCTTTCAATCTCTGCTGTCATCTTTACTTGCTTCTTCAGCATAGATTAATTCAGTGCTCCCCGAGTCTCAGGGTTTCCAATTTATAGTAAGAAAATATTTATTTTAATGTCCCTACACATAGGGAAAATATAAGAATCTTATAATACTATTGCTTTAACAAAAACCAGCAGAAGTTCTTTTAAACTTGCTTATATAAAAAAAGCTGAAAAAAAATTTGAGACATCAATCTTATGTTTTATTGGCATTATAATAAATATCAAAAAAATGTTCTTTGGCATAAAGTTTATAACATTCAGATTAAATCCTACATTCTGAGTTTTAGAATTTCAAATATCTCTAAGTTTTCAGTTTCTGTTTGTTCAAAGATGACTCTTCAGATAATTTATCTTATGGCTTGAGGATTATGCCTGACATGTGGGAATAAGATTTACGCAAAGTATGATATTTACACCTTTGTTAATGTTAAACTTCACTTTTAAATGATAAACATTCTGCATGCAATATATGCCGAGTTTAAATGGTAATAGTACATATATACAATTTTAGTTTTTTCTTCATTTTATGATCTTAAGAATCTGTGGTTTATTGTTTGTATGCTCCCCAGAAATTAAGAATTGGCAAGTATTGGACTAATATGCAAGTGAAGGAAGAAGAGGAAACAAGGAGGATACAACATGGGCATAGGATTATGTCTACCACACAGGGCCATCTCTCTGCATTAGTGACATTTGAAGGAAGACTTAAAACAAGAAAAGGATCGAGCCATGTAAGTAGGGAAGAAAGAGCTCTCAGCAGAGGGAACAGAATTTGTACAAAGAAGGAAAGAGATGAAAATGTTTGAGAAACTGAAAAAGTTCAATGAACCTGACAGCAGTCAACATAAGGGAGAGAGAGTTGGTGAAAATAAAGATTCATAAGCCACGTACCAGTTGCAAATAACAGAAGGCAGTCCTGGCTATCCTAAGCAGTAAGGAATTCATTGTAATGTAGTGGATAGCTTCCTTGTGAAAAACATGGGGAAACAGGCTTGAAAAATGAGCAGGAACTAAGGAAGAGCAAAAGGAGAAACTGCCTCTTTAGGATAATGCTGGTGTTTACCTCCATGGACAGGTAATGCTGCTAATGGGTGTCATAAGGAAGAATTTCTTACCTATCTCCCCAGCTTTATGGCCTTCTCTTGAGATTTGGAATCCCACCTGGAGAGAACCAACTGGCCAAGCATTGCTGTGTGCCTCAGCTGGGTGGGGGGTGAGAAGGTTGGGTGGGTGCGATGGTGAAGAAGAAATACATGCTTGGCTTCAGGAAGACTCCCAAATTGGGATCTGCTAGCACATAGGATGGGAATTTAGTTGGTGGGCAGCCAAATGGCTCCAACCTATGGGAAGGAATTTAGATTTTATTTATGTGCAATGGGAGGTCAATAACAGTTTTTGGTAGCATAGTTCTGTTTTATCTAAAGATCACTTCTGTTGTTGTCTTGAACATGTCTTGAGTTAAATGAAGTAACACTTTAATCTTAACCATAAAGAAGAAAAATATCAACACTAGATAATTTAAACATAAAGTCAATAGAAGGATAATCCCTTCTTTCAAATAGTAACTAGAATTTAAAACTTGATCAATAAGTATAAGTGTTTTGAATATTTTCACTCTTAACAGTTTTAACTGCCTCTAGCTTCTCATCCTTTAAAGTCAGGATTGAGGAGGGTTTAGTTCCGACCTCCGCTATAACTCTGGAGGACTAAAGCAGGAGATCAAAGAACAAAACAGATACTATATAAAGCAATGAAGCCTGCACCAAGAACTTGGTAAGGTTTCAGTAAAACTCAGAAATGAAACTGGATATATTTTTCCTCTTCTCTCTCTCTCTCTCTCTCTCTCTCTCTCTCTCTCTCTCTCTCTCTCTTTCTCTCTTTCTTTCTTTCCCCAAAATCCAAAGCTGCAAACAAAGCATTTGGCCCTGTGAACACTGGTATGTTAAAAATTGCTACTTTTTTCATTGTGCCTTCTTTGAAAGCAATTTTGGAAAAGTAGAAATAATTTAAAATACCATTTTTTCCCTACAGTCATAGATTTTCAAATTACTGGCAGACGTGATGCCAATTCCTAGTGGGTATCTAAAAGAAAGGAAAATTCCAGTTGAGGAAGAACTGAAATTTGCTGCCCACTAGTTTCTTAAAGTGAACAGTAGGAAATCATTTGGAAATTTGAGGGGAAAAAGATCTCCAGTTTTCTGTGATAGTGTCACGGTAGTAAAATTCAGGTAGCTAATACATTTTAAAAGCTGAGTTAGTAACCCTGACAATCTAATAAATTTGGTAAATGATTAATAATTTATAAAACAGTCTTTTTGTAACAAAAATGAAAATTTTCCTGAATGTACACTTGAGATAAAAATAAATGGGAAGCATTTAATAAGATCAACTTTTTCCAGAAAAGCCAATTGAATTATAGTGTGACATGTAGCTCATCTCACCACACTCGCCCACATATGCATGCACATGTGCGCACTTG
>PVJN01033825.1:0-23171 GCA_004026805.1 Lasiurus borealis | reverse complement strand
AGGGCCCCCGGCTCTGTGTCCTATCGAGCTGAGGCTTCGATCGCCCTGCTTTTAAGGGTTTGTAAAACCGGCTGCGCCCTTTCTGTCCACATGGCTCCCCCCAACCCCCACCACAGGCCTCTGGCCCTGTGACAGAGGCCACGTACGGAGAGGAAGGGGCGTGTGGGCAGACATTCCGGGGCGCCCAGCTGCCCGCTTTCTCTGGAATGCCTCTCCCTCCCCCACCCCACCCCCTCCTCCAGCTTTTCTCAGTTCACCTGGTCTCAGCAAGGACAAAGGCATAATTAGGTACTAATGGCACCTGCTGATGACAGCGGTGTCCCTGCCCGGTGCTCTGATAAACCAGCGCTCTGCCCTGCCCTGCCGGCGGGCAGGGGCTTCTTACCGTCCCAACGCTCTGTCCACCTCTCGCATCTCACCCCCCAGGTGGGGCTCCGGCCCCCCGGGACCAGCCTGGGACCCTCCCCGCGTCACAGCGCTCAGCGGCTGTCCCACGACTCTGCGTTTCACCCCGGCCCCACGCCGTGTGGCAGGTGGCCGTGCGCCCGCTTTATCGGTCAGGGAGCTGCGGCCCTGTCACCTTCCCGCTCTAACCTAGATCGTCGAGGAACAACGGAGCCACCTCTGCTGGAGGGGGTCACGCGTGGCCTCGGGGTGAGGACCCCGGCTCTGCCTGGAGTGACCCTGGGCTCCCATCCCCACCCCGCCGCTCCCCAGCTGTGCAGCCCTGGGCCTCTCTGTGCCTGCAAGACGGTTCCCCAGAGGAGGGCCCCTCGCCCGGCACTGTCATGGGTTCACGCGCCAACAGCACCTGCAGCGTGTGCTGAAGTGCACCTGTGACCATGCACCGCTCGTGCGTTTGGGGGGTCTGCCCTGGACTTGTGCCACCCGACCCGCGGGAGCTCTCGGGCACTGCCACACGCTCTCGCCCTTCTCGCGTGTTCGTTGCAAAACAAGCATCACCTGGATGGGTGGAGGGCGAGCGAGATCCGCCTCAGCCGCCAGGCACTTTGGCCAGATACAGCGGCACCTCAAGATACGAGTGCCCTGACATACGAGATTTTTGTGATACGAGCCGTCGAGCGAGCGATTTTTGCTTTGAAATACGAGCAACAGTTGAGATAGGAGTCATCGCGCGGATCGGCCGCTGCACACGATCCACCAGTTTACCGCGACTCGAGCGTCTCATAGTTTCCCACGCCTCAAGGTTATGGAACGAATTAAACTCGTATCTCGAGGTACCACTATAGCTCTGTGCTGTGGGGAGGGGGCGTGGCCTGGGCACCGGGGGATAGTTAGCTGCCTTCCCGGCCTCTCCACACGACCGTGGGCCACAGCGATGCTCAGCTCTGCATGGGAAACACGGGTTCTTCTCATCGAGGCCTGAGCCCAGGCCAGGAGGGCAGGTCACCCACCCACCCACCCACCCAGGAGAGTAACGGGGCTAAGTCCCAGGCTCCCCACAGCCCAAGGGAAACTGCTGCAAACTCCCAGCTGCTAAGGAGGGCGGTGATGCCAGGGCAGCCCAAGGAGAGAGGGGTGGGTGCCCAGGGGGTGCCCGGGGTGGTGGCAGCTCGGAGCAGCTTAGCAGCTGCAGCGAGGCTGGCAGAGGTGTCTTCCATCCCGGCTCTGCCTCGGCCTGGCCTTGGGTCCCTGCAGCTCCCGGCTCTGCCTCGGGCTGTGGCCTGCGGCCTGCGGCCTGCGGTCACGCACACCGGGGTAGGAGCGGGGCGCGGGCTGAGTCGAGTGTGCTCGGGTGACCCCATGGAGTCGTTCCAGCTCTGTGACCCCACACTGCGGCGCCTCGAGATGAACTTCCCAGGGTGTGGAGTTCGGATCCCGGCCTGTGTTCAAGCGCCTTCCTTTGTAGCTCCAGGGGTGCTGTTGGGTTTGGGGGAGCAGGGCTCCCGGGCTCTGTATATTTTATCTCATCCTCACATCCAGGCTACCGCAGGTGCTACCTTCCCCCCGGGGACAGATAAAGAGACCGAGGGTCAGAGTGGCACCCGGCAAGTGTCAGAGCAAGAATTCCACCCATTGCTGACTCTAAGAAATGTGTGAGGCTTGGTTTCTCCATCTGTAAAGTGAGGTCTGACCCCCCACCCCCACCCGTTCCCACAGAAAGCTGTCATTGGGGGCACCCGGGACAAAGTATGCGGAGGGACATTACGAAGCCGGAAATTATCCTCATGACGGTGAAGCGGCTGAACCTTCATTGTTCCAAGAGCCAGGCCCGCTCCACCTCCACACGTCAGGGGAGGAAGGCAGTTCAGGGAATCCAGCTGGCCGGCCCAGGGGTGCGGTGCTGGGAGGGGCTCCAGATGCGGGCGGTCCCCCCAAAATGGTACCCATCCACCCCAAGCAGTCCGCTGAAGCATCAGGAATTAAATTTCACGGCTGGGTGCCCGGAGATACCAGCTCGAGCTCCATGTGTTTATGGCTCGAGGAAGAGATAAGATTTGATTAAGAAGACGGCTATTAATTTATGGCAAGTACACTCTTCGCTAAGAGAGAGGCTGCCTTTAATTAATAGCCAGGAGGAATTTGCGCTCTCGGTCTCAGCAAGGGGGAGCCGGGTGGAGAGAGGGGGCGGTTGAGCCAGCTGAGGGATGCGGATGAATTGATTCCACCACACACACACACACACACACACACACACACACACACCCCTTCCTTTGGAAGGGAATATCCTATATAATAAAAGACTAATATGTAAATGGACCGAACTGCAGTACAATCGGTCAGTGGGGGGGAAGGGCTGGCAACCAGGTGGCATGAAGGCAGCTAAGGCAGGTGCCAGCGGGCAGAGAGAGGGGGTGGCGATCAGACCCCCCAACACTCACCAGCAGCTGAGTGCCCCCCGAGAGGAAGAGAAGACGGCAGTGCTCCTGCTGCTGTGATAAAGTCCGTTGGAATCGGGACTGATTCTAGGGGTTCATGCATCCACCCCCGGCTGAGTGAACCCCTGTGCGGGGTGACTCCCGTGTGCTGAGAATGGAGCAGTCAGCAAGAAAGCACTCTCGGGGAACAGATTGTCTGCCAGGGACAGGTGTTAGATTAACATTATTTAATTACTATGGTGATCGGTACCATAAGGCAAGTTGCAGATTCTATAAAAATATTCAAAAGGGGAACTAGGGACTTGGACAGGGGGCCTGGGAGGGCTTCTCGGATGGTTTCTAAAGGACGTGTAGGAGTTAGTGGGCAGAGAGGTGAAGGATGGGTGTCCTGGGTGAGGAGGCAGCATGTGCAAAGGTCCTGGGGCAGGTGGAGCGATTTGGCCGTGTTGGAGGGGCTGGAAGGAGGCTAATGTGGACGTTTACAGGGTGGACAGGGTGGGGTGGGGGCAGATTCAGGGGACGCTGAGCCCCCTCAACACACTCTTACACACAGAGGTGAGAGGGTAGTGCTGGGGGCATGGAGTCTTCTGGAAGGCTTCCTGGGTGGACAGCCCTAAGTCTTATATCTGAACCCAGGCGAGAAGGGAACTCTGTTCTGGTCTCAAGGGCCAGCTAAGGAAGAGGAGAGGGAGCGGGAGGTGTGCACGCATCAGGGAGCTGGGCAGAGAGACGGGTGCTGGGCTTGGTCCGAGGCGGCCTGGAGACCCCAAGTGGAGGTAGCGATTGAAGGGACACGGTGATGACCCAGGGACCAGGCACAGAGTGGAGGGGGAGTGGCCTTGGGACGGGCCAGCACTAGTGACCAGGTGAGGGGCGTCGTGACCCCCTCTTGTCTATCTGATTGGCTCAGACTTGCTCAACTCCTCATCCCGCTGGCCCGACCCCACTTCCTGCTCCTGGGGGTCCCACTTTCCCAGGGGGTCCTGGACCTCCGCTGTCTCCAGCAGAACCTTGCCTCACGGCTCCCCAAATGCTAACGCCCCGCGTTGCTCCCCGTTTGTGTCATTGAGCCGTCCGTCCCCACAGCCGCCTGGGGGTGGCGCGGCGGTGATGTGTGAGTTTCCGGTGGCTGCCGTCACAGATCGCGCCGGCACGGCCTCAGAACGAACGGCCCACATTTACTATCGAACCGCTTTGGAGGTCAGGAGTGCAGACTGGGTCTCGCTGGGCTACGATCGAGATGTCAATAGGACGAGAGGCCGGGGCAGGGGGGTAGTGTGGCGGGGGATCCTTCACCCCACTTCTCTGTTCCGCTGGCCGCCCCATGTGCACCTCTCTGCAGCCTCCACCCCCTGCAGCTGAGGATCCTTCCAATCACACCGGCTCATCCCAGTAAGCCAGGATAACCTCCCTGTTTGCCAACCAGCTGGCCAGCGATCTTAACGCTGCTGTCTTTAGGCTGTAAAGCACCCCATTCTCAGGTTGTGAGGATTGGGATGTGGGCATCGCGGGGGGCATTCATCCGCTGACCCCTTCCCCATTTTACAAATGAGGGCACCGAGGTGTAAGAAGATCCAGGAGCTGCCCAGCGTCGCCCACATGGGAGGAGAGGAGCCAGGGGCTTGCTCTCCCAGGGTAACCAGTCCTGACGGGTGGGGACCAGCACCGTCCGGTCTGCCCACCCGCAGTGCTAGGCCCCTCTCTTCCCCACTGGCTGCCAGCCCTGTGAGGGCCGGGGCTGGGGGCTGGCAGCCTTCCTGTCTGTCCCTGGCGCCAGCGCGCTGCCGGGCGGGTGGGGCGTACCTGGTGGTGGTTTGTCGGGCAAATAAAAATACGCACGACGGGGTGTCGTCCAGGGACGCCGGTGCCGGCGGATCGTGTTTAAGAGTCTTCTGGGCAAACTCACTGAAGACTTTATGGGTCTCCGATCGGCCCTCAAGCCCAGCAGCGGCCCCCGTGGGTGCGATTGCCCCCCTCCCCTCGGCCCACCTCCGGGCTGAATTCCAGCTCCCAGGAACCACTTTGGGGGAAGTCACTGCAGAGCCCTTTAGGGTCCGCACTCTCCAGTCTGCCGTGCCTACTGGGGGCACACTCTGCAGGGGCACGCTCCCAGAGGGCAGGGCGGGCGGGCCTGGTGCTCTCGCTTCCTCCTGCATCGCCACCAGGATGCTGTGCCGTGGGACAGGGGCTGGGACCGTAGGCAGGGCTCAGGGAGCTGGAACAAGGGCCACCACTTCACTCTGAAGCCCCGAACTGTGCAGAAGACCAGGATGCTCATGGGGTGACGGTGGTGGTACCTGGAGGTGCCCCTGTCCTATCGTTCCCATAGAGGAGAGGGGCATGGCAGCGGGGGGGCCTTGGGGAGAGGAGGAGGCGGGAGAGGGCAGGGCGCTGGCCAGCCCCCCGCCAGGCTCCCCTTTCCTGGAAGATGGGCAGCGGGAAGCGGCCGTTCCAGGAAGGAGGAGCAGAGGCTGCTCGCACCCCCTCACCCCCGGGAGGAGGGAGAGCGCTCTCTGCGCCTCGCGGCCGCTGAGTGCCGTGGGGGGCCGCTCACCACTAAGTGGGCTGCAATGGCTTTCTGCGGTCACTCGGCACAGGCTGCCGGGAGCACGGGAACGGCCTGGGCTGGGCTCCACGGGGCCTCCTGGGACCCCGATCGATGAGCTGGGGATGGGGCTGTGCTGCCTGGGTAGGAGCGGGGGGCGGGGGTGGGGAGGGGGAGGCGGGCACTGAGCTCCCTGAGCACACTGAGGCTCACAGGAAGCCACCCTTGACCCAGGCCAGGAGCCGGGGCAAAGTGGGGGAGCTGCTGGGAATGAGAGCCCCGAGGGGCACAGAGCTGTGGTGCTGAGGCCCGGGCCTGGCTCAGGAGCAGCTGAGGATGAAATCGGATTCAGTCCAGCGAGGATGGGGAGGAGAGGGAGACCAAGGCCGCTCCTAAGGCTCCAGCATCGGAGAGAGACCTGGCCTTGGTCCCAGTGATGCCACAGGCGAGCGGGATTACCTCGCGGGGCCTTGGTCTCCTCATCCATAAAGTGGAGCCGGTGGGATGGCTGTGAGGATGCAGGGAGGGAAGGTATGGGAGGTGCCCAGCAGGTAGTGAGTGGTCAGTGGAGGGTGGCTGCTATGTCATCATCGTTACTATCGTCATCATCTCCATCATCAGTATCACCATCATCACCACCCTCATCATCATTGTAATCACAATCATCATCACAATCATCATCACCACCATCATCACCATCATCATCACTACCCTATTATCTCCATCATCATCATCATTACCATCATCATCACTACCATTGTCTCCATCATCACCATCATCATCATCATCATCACTACCCTATTGTCTCCATCATCATCATCATTACCATCATCATCACTACCATTGTCTCCATCATCACCATCATAATCACCACCACCATCAACGTCATCACAATCATCACCACCACCATCATCATCACTACCATTATTGTCTTCAGCATCACCATCATAATCACCACCACCACCATCATCACTGTCATCACAATCATCATTATCCTCCTCATAATATCATCATCATCATAATCACCACCACCATCATTCTCACTGTCATCACAATCATTAGCATCCTCCTTATCATCATCCCCACTACCATTATCACTACCACCACCACCACCATCATCATCATCATCACCATCACCACCATCACCACCATTATCATCATCACTATTATCATCACCATCACCACCATCACCATTATCATCATCACCACAGTCATCTTCATCATAATTACCACCATTATCATCACCATCACCACCATTATCATCACCACAGTCATCTTCATCACTATCACCACCATTATCATCACTATCACCACCATTATCATCACCATCACCACCATTATCATCACCATCACCATCATTATCATCACCACAGTCATCTTCATCATAATTACCACCACCACCATCGAAAGAGGGGTGCTCACTGGGTCTTCCTCTCTTGGATTTTTTGTTAGTCTGTTTGGCTCATCTAGTATCATTGTCAAAGCTGAGCCACTTACTCACCCCGCCCCCCCAGATACCCCGGGGGTCTGCCGCATTCACCCCTACACACATGCACAGACTCCTTATTGAGCAGTTTCTCTGTGCTGGGCTTTGGGGAAACAGAGCAGGGCGGTTGGATGGTTTCGGGGTCAGGGGGAGGGGTGGTGGAGCAGTGACCGGAGGTGGGGCTGGGTTTAGGGGGCAGGGGCGTGAGGCTGGCCCATCAGGCAGCTGCCCCGTGTCTGCCTTGCCCAGTGCAGACTTGCTTTCTCCCCCGGACGGTGGGGCAGCCCCCGGGGGCTCTGGGAGAGGAATGGGGGCTGTCTGACTGCCTTCCTGCCTTCCCCCCGCCATAGCTGGACAGAGTTAGGGCTCTGAGGTCTTATCGATCGTCCCTCACGCAGAGTGAGTGTCCTGTGCCCTGCGGCTGCCTCCTGCAACTCAGGACCTGCTGCAGAGGGCCTCGGGGGACACTTTTATCACCCCCGTATCTCCTGGAGCTGAGAACAGGGGTAGCTGTGCACCTCCTGAGACTCTAGGGGGCGGGGACAGGGTAGAGAGTTACTGACTCTCAGACCTGGGCTTGGAGTTTTGTTCTGAGGGTCTTTCTTAACTGCGGGTTCGGGCAGCCCACCCGCTCGAACCCGCAGTTAAGTTAGTGAGTGGGATTGGCTGGGTTTCTTCCTTCGTATGGCAATTTCAAGGCTGCAGTTCCAGTGTCCGCGCAGGGTCCTGGACCAGGGCTGAGGGACATGGCTGAGCCTCATACCCTGTTTCCCCCAAAATAAGACAGTGTCTTCTATTAATGTTTGCTCCCAAAGAGGCGCTAGGTCTTATTTTCAGGGGATGTTTTATTTTCCCATGAAGAAGAATACGGTACACATTTATTGTTGAACCAAAACAAAAAGGAAATGTATGACCTGTCTACGGTGCGGTAGTCGTTGTCATCACAAACCAGCTCACGGATGGGCCGCAGCGCAGCCGGAGCTGTTCAGGCAGGGCGAGGTCTCTTTACATCAGGAGTCAGCCGCCTGACGGTAGCTTCGGGGGGCCTTCTATTCCGGGGAGGCCTGAGGTTCGGGGGAGGCCTGATGATCAGGGAGGTCTTATTTTCGGGGAGTGGGGTGCCTTCTATGACAGCGAGAGGCAAAACTGGAGGTCGGTCTTATTTTGGGGGGATGTCTTACTTTCGGGGAAACAGGGTAACACGGCCCTCGGTGTGAAACACCACGGGCCACATTTCAGTGGCTCAGGGCCTGCCCCCCACCTGCCTGCCCCTCCCATCCGCCGGCCTCATGTCCCCTTCAGATGACACGCGGCTGCTGTTCCTCCTCATTCCATCTGCTGGTTCTTAGAGAGGAGGTGGGAGCAGCTGGTGCGCCAACTGGACGTGAAAAGCGAACCGAGCAGGACCCGGCGAAGTTTGGATGGGGGCACTTGAGGCCCCCGTTTCCCAATAAACTCAGCAGTTACGGGATGTAGCGTTTTCATGCAGTGCTTTTAAAAACCCCAAGTCAGCGGAGACCGGTTTGGCTCAGTGGATAGAGCGTCGGCCTGCAGACTGAAAGGTCCCAGGTTCGATTCCGGTCAAGGGCACATATCTTGGTGGCGGGCACATCTCCATTGTGGGGCGTGCAAGAGGCAGCTGGTCGATGTCTCTCTCTCATCGATGTTTCTAACTCTCTCTCTCTCTCCCTTCCTCTCTGTAAAAAAATAAATAAAATATATTTTAAAAAATAAAACAAAAATAAAAACCCCACCACGGGCAGGATGTCCACACATTCCACACAAGTAGCCCCGGCCGTGCGCACTCTCCCCCTCTCCTCCCTGTCCTGGCGCTGAGCCTGGTGTTATTCAACAGTTTGACATTTTGTTCGCGGGGAACTTCTTACCCTAACGTGTAGTTTTCGAAACGTTGCATTAAAATGTCTGTTCTGATTTGGGGCGTCTCTTCCTGCAATTGTACCTCCCGACACCCCCCCCCCCTCCTCGCTGGCTCCTTGTCGAGCCTGGTGGCCATTGGAGGCCGAGGCACAGCCACCTGCAGGAAGAAGGTCTCGTGACATCGATCCAAGTGCCCTGCATGGCCTTGGTGGCACGCACCTCGGAGGCCCACCACGACCACCACACGCAGTAGCCCCTGCGCCTTCTCCGGGGCGGCCCCAAGAACCAGGTCTTCCGGGCCGCTGCTCGGCCACCTCAGCATCGGGGGCCTCCCAGGGCCTGTGCTGACGTCTGCTCTCCCCACCCCAGCGCCGGGCTGGGTCCCTCCTCCGCCCCCCACTTCCCCTCGGCCTTGGCGTCCTCAGACTGAGGAGCCAGCGGCGCAGGGCCGGCCGGGTGTGGCGGGTGGAAGGGGCCGGGCGGAGGGGCCCAGCCCTGCCAACCCTGTCATTGCCTCCCCCCACACCCACCACAGCCCTCTTCCCAGCCCGGAATAGCTCCCCAGCCCCTCCCTTCGCCCCAGCGCTCTGCAGCTCGGTTAGAACGACCCAAACCGTGGGGTCAGGCAAGTGCTCAGCTGAGCCCCGAAAGCCTGGGTGGAGTGGGCAGGGCAAGGCGGGGTCCCTACACACCCCTGTACCCGTGGGCAGTGGGGAGGAATGGGCACCAGCCCAGCCGGAAGCTTCCTGACCCCAAGGCTGGCCTGGCTCCCGCTACAGTGCTTGCTGGCAAGCCGGGGTGCAGGCTTTGGCCTAGATGCTGTTCCTTGGTGTGTGTGAGGGGGTGAGGGGTGGAGTTTGGGGGGGGGGCAGGGAAGTGGTGGGAGCCAGCTTTTCTGAAACAGCAGTCGTATGTCCACCCGAGATCTTAGCCAGCCTTCAGGTCACCCTGTAAGTGGGGGGGCACAGTCCCTAGTGCCCCCTCCATCTGCCCGCTGGGTGTTTGCCTATGGGAGCTCTGCTGTGCTCGCACAGCCAGCACGTAACTGCGGCCTCACGTGTCCCGGACGCTCGGTGTGCCAACCACGGAAGAAAGGTGCAGGTCTGGCGCCCAGGCCTCCGCAGGGCACCCAGCCCAGAGCCTGGTGTCATTCCGTTCCACGGCGCCGGGTTTCTGGCTCTCCAGCGGCTCAGTGACACCTGCTTGGGTGTGTGCGGAGGGTCGGGGCAGTGGCACTGCAGACGGCATCCTGCAGACGAGGAAGCGGAGGCTCCAGGCTGGACTGGAACCGGCCCCGTGGGCCCAGAGCCACGCGCTGTTCTCCCCATCATACGCCTTCCCAGGAGGCACCGAGGCAGGACTCCGGGCATAGAGCCACCTCCCCTGTGTGACACCCAGGGGACACCACCCTCCATGCTGACCACAGCCCCAGGGCACCTGCTCGCAAAGGGGCCATGGTGCTCAGCGGTCCGGCCTGTGGGAGCTCAGGCCCCCGGCTCAGAGGCTTTACATCCTCTCTTTCTCTCTCTCTTCCTCTCTTGGCAAGGCCTTTGTGGCACACAGATATTTAGGGACATTTAGGACACCCTTCCAGCCTGGGAAGCAGCCACACCAACGTGCAGTGGATGGGAGGAGAGTAAGGGAAGGGAGGGAGGGGTCGAAGGTACATCACCCAGCAGGGCACCTGCCCCGCACCCTCCCTACCTCCTTTTTTAAAATTTTTTTTAATTGATTTTTTACAGAGAGGAAGGGAGAGGGATAGAGAGTTAGAAACATCAATGAGAAAGAAACATGGATCAGCTGCCTCCTGCACGCCCCCTACTGGGGATGTGCCTGCAACCAAGGTACATGCCCTTGACCGGAATCGAACCCGGAACCCTTCAGTCTGCAGGCCGGCGCTCTATCCACTGAGCCAAACCGGTTTCGGCCCTCCCTGCCTCCTGGCTCAGAGCTTAGTGCCCAGCGCTCTGACCTGCATGTCCTCGGTCACTCGTCTTCTTGCATGTCAGTCAGCGGGCCGTTCTCCATCTCGGGAGCCTCAGAAAGAATGATAATGCGCATTCTAACATAATCTTGTTTCATTATGTTACATTATGACGTTATGTTGTATTTCACGTGCCGATGCCTTGCCCCGTGCCAACCGTTCGCCGTGCACCTCCCATTGGCCCCTGAGCCGCTCTGTGCCACGCGGATCACTCTCGTCCCCGTGTCGCCAGTGAGAAACCCGGAGGCTCAGAGGGGTGAGGTGATTTTCCCCGAGTCCCACGGCCAGCCGTGTGTGGATCTGGGGCGTGCTGTCCTCTCGTTGGGGTCCCTCCGCCTCTGTGGGCCTCCTCTCCGTGGGCCTCCTCGGCTGCACCTCCAACGTCACTCTAGAGCAGCGGTTCTCAACCTGTGGGTCGCGACCCCTTTGGGGGTCGAACGACCCTTTCACAGGGGTCGCCTAAGACCATCGGAAAATGCAGATATTTATATTATAATTCATAACAATAGCAAAATTAACAGTTATGAAGTATGGTTGGGGGTCACCACAACGTGAGGAACTGTATGCAAGGGTCTCGGCCTTAGGAAGGTTGAGAACCACTGCTCTAGACCCATGGTCGGCCAACTGCGGCTCGAGAGCCACCTGCTGCTCTTTGGCCCCTGGAGTGTGGCTCTTCCACAAAATACCACGGCCTGGGCGAGTCTGTGTTGAAGAAGTGGCGTTAGAAGAAGTTTAAGTTTAAAAAATGTGGCTCTCCGAAGAAATGTCCATCGTTGTCCTGTTGATATGTGGCTCTGTGGACTCATGCGTGTGCCGACCACTGCGCTAGGGTCAGATGCTCACAGACGGAACAGCAGCTGCTCCGTCAAGGCCTTTGGCCTGGGACAGGGGGCTCCCAGGCCCGGCCTTGCACCTGGTGCGGCGGGTTCCAGGTGCGCAGGGAACAAAAGCAGCCTGGATTAGCTTTCTCCCCACGGGCGTGGGGGGAAGGGCTCCCCCTGCCTCCTCACCTGTGTTGGCTGCCTCCCTGCGTTTCCTGGCCAGCTGCACGGTCTTTGGAATGAGACTTTGTCCTGTCCCAGGAGCCAGGCCTCCGGCTGGAGGAGACAGGAAGCAGGCCGGCCTGGGGCTGGGGGGGAAGGGAACACGGTGATTCCCCCACCCTACACCCTCCCTGACTGCCGGAGCCCATTAAGACTAACCTCTTAGGCCCAGCGGGCGTGGCTCAGTGGTGGAGCATCGACCTATGAACCAGGAGGTGACGGTTCGATTCACATGCAGCCCGGGTGGTGGGCTCGATCCCTGGCGTGAGGTGTCAGGAGGCGGCCGATCAATGATTCTCTCATGATTGATGTTTCTGTCTCTCCCTCTCCCTTCCTCTCGGCGATCCATAAAAAAAAATATATTTTTTTTTTAAATAAAAAAGACTAACCTGTTGGGAAGAGTGTATTGCTGTAGTTCCCATTTTACAGATCAGGAAGCTGAGGCTCAGAGAAGCTGGGTGGCTCGCTCCGTTTCACCCAGCTGGAATGTTCTGGAGAGTTCAGAACCCTGCGGGCTGACTCTGGTGTCTGCACTGTCTAACCCCTGCCTGGCCTGTTCTTAGCTGAGAAGCAGGGCATGGCACTGAGGGTGGTACCCGGCCTGGTAATGGCCTTGATCGAGCTCCGCTGAGTCGGGTGTTGGAGTCCCTTGTGTTTTAACTCCTGTGATCCGAGTGTCCTTTACACACACACACACACACACACACACACACACACACCCATTCTACAGATGAGCAAACTGAGGCTCAGCCAATGCCCCGAGGTTCTCAAAGGCGGCGGATAGCAGAGCTCAGCCTGGCACCTGAATGGGTGCCAATGGCCCTCTGTGCCCTGCTTCTTCTCCCCGGGCAAGCTGGGTCCTTGCCCGCTGCTGAATCCCTTTAAAACTGAGAATAGTTTTCCGAAGGGGACAGGAATGGAACCACAGGTGGTAGCAGCAAAAGCAACCGCAGAAGAATTAGCAAATATTTTTCACAAAATGTGCGCTCCACGGAACAGTCCTGTGTGGGTCAGGCCGGCACGCCCTGCCCGAAACTGACTCACGGTCTGTCAACAGCCGGCCTTTCATCCGAGAGAGTGGCACCTGTGAGGCTGGGCCGGGCCAGCCAGGCTCTTTGGTGTGTGTTGAGGGGGGAGGGGAGGGGGAAAGAGGGGGGACAAAGAGCTCTCTGCCTCTTTCCCAGCTGGATGAGGTGAGCTTGGTTGGTCTTATCTGAGAAAGGCATCTATCTCCCTGCGTTTAACAAAAGAAGAAGAGAGAAACGGCTCCACCGGAGAAAGCGCCCCTGGAATTACTCAGATTTAGCTAAAGCTGTTTACCGTCTCGCTCCGTGGATCTGTTTATTTGAGACAGACCCGCCTCTTCCCATCCTGATGTTCCCCCTCTCCGTGGCTGTGCCTCCGTCCTCACCACCGTCTGGGGTCATTCTCAGGACAGGAGTGGTGACTTCCACTGAGTGGCATTGCTCTGCTGACTGCCCCCCCTACCCGGGCCCAAGCCTTTGGGCAGTGCCCTCCTGTCTCCCCAAGCCCTGGGCATGGCCTTGGAGCCTCGAAGCCCAGGCCCTTGCCCCCCACACAAGCCTCCCTCCCTGCCGCTCCCTGCTTCCGGCCAGCCCAGAGCGCCAGTGGCCTGTCCCTCTGGCCCCTGTGTCTCTCCTGCCCGGGAACCTCTTCCCGAGGTGCGAGGCTCCGAGGCCCCAGCCCTGCCCAGGTGCTCGGAGCCGGATGATTTCAGCGGCGTGTTTGCCTTTTATGCGAGGGAGGCCATCCTGCCTGCGGAATATTAAGTGGCTCAGGCGGCGCTGGGTAGCAGAGCTGCTAATCTGACAGCATCTGGTGCTTCTGTGATCTTGGCGCCCGGCTCCCCTCTCCCCTCTCTCCCTTCTCCCCCTACCTGAGCTCTTCCTCATCCCCCTCCCCCCCCAGTTCAGCCCTACAGCTTTGGGGTACAGAGGGAGCCCCTGGGAGGGAGGGAGGTCAGGCCAGCCCAGCCACACCCGCCCGATGGCAGGGGCCGGACTATGACCTCCAAGTCTCCTCTCAGGCCCCCGGGCAGTGGTCCAGCCAGGACAAGTGACCTTGGGCCAGCGCCTTCCTGTCCTGGGCGCCAGGGCCCTCAGCAGACAGTGGCGGAGTGGGCTGCACAGAGTTCAAGGTCAAACGTACCAGCCGCTGTGCACCTGCCCGGGCCGATCTGGCCGGACTCCGTTCACAGGCCACGCCTTTGCACACCTGTTGTCCTCACCTGGGATGTCCTCCCTCCTGAGCTCAGCCAATGGCAGTGCTAGGTCATTGTGGCCCCCTGGCTCACCTGGGCACCGTGGGCCTTCTCCTGTCACCTGCAGGCCCAGAATGGGGTACCACAGTGCTGCCTCTGGCCCTTGCACTCCCATCAGCCCCACCCCGGTCCGCCTGGTCCACGCACAGAGCAGTGTGACTCTGGGACACTCCACCCTGGCCTGGCGTCTGGTGCCAACCCCTGGGGGCTGGGGTTGGGATACCCCCCCAAAACCCAGAGAGACCCGAGGTCCTCCTTTCGAGCCACTCCCCAACATCCCAGATCCCTCTGAGTGCCAGCTGCGGCTCAGGGTGAGGGCTCTTGATCCGAGAGCTTGCCAGGGAGCGAGCTTCGAGTGCATCGTCAGGGAAGCCGGAGCAAGAGGGCAAAGGAGTTGATTTAAAGACGAAGCCGCTCCAGGCACTCTGAGCAGCATCTTCCACCGAGGCCACCCGGCACGGGATGCTGCTGTCCCAGCTTCCTCTGCAGGCTCCCAGGTCAGCCCGGCCCGGTCAGGTCCTGTCCCCTCATCCTCTCAACAGAGACATCTCTGGGACAAGTTGCTCAGTCTGTGCGAGCCATACAGTCCTTCGAGTCTAAATGCAGTGAAGTGTGTGCCACAGAGCAGGCGTTTCGGTCAATGACGGACCGCATGTATGACCCCGGGGCGCTGCAAACTTCCTCTTGTCTGGTGACATCATAGCTGTCTTAAAGTCATAGCACAGCCTGTTTTCGTGCATGTGTGTGGGGATGCTGATGCAAAACGCACCTGCTGCTCGTACAGTGCACCTACCATCCTGGGTAGCACGGGTGGTCCCTGGTAAGGGTGCAAATCACCCTGCGGGACTGGTTTACGTGTTTGCTCCGTACACTTTTCGCCATCATTTGTGAGCAGCGATTTCCAGCTGGCAGACCGCAAGCATTCGTAAAACGCGCCCTGCCTGCCTGGCCACTGACCTCTTTTCCCTTAGACTGTCAAGCAGACAAACAGATGACAGCAGCCTGGTGTGCATGAATCAACCGATAGCTGTGTTTTTTGTCAGATCAGCAAAAAAATATATTTATTTCATGTGTGCGAGGAGATGAACCAGGCTGAACATGGCTGTTTTGGAGTCCACTCTGTACTTGTTAAAAACAGTTTGCTGGGCCGAGACCAGTTTGGCTCCGTGGATAGAGCGTCGGCTTGGGGACTGAAAGGTCCCAGGTTCGATTCCGGTCGGGGGCAGGTACCTTGCTTGCGGGCACATCTCCACTGTGGGGCGTGCGGGAGGTGGCTGATGGATGTCTCTCTCTCATCGATGTTTCTGACTTTCTATCTCTCTCCCTTCCTCTCTGTAAAAAATCAATAAAATATATATATTTTTAAAAAAATAGTTTGCTGGAATGGAAAACGGTATTCCACGTTTGCCGCATCTCTTGGCTGCATCCTTTACTCTGGTGCTCGGCCTAATCCCATGTTGCTGTGCCCCCGCTCCTGAACCGGCTGGTCGGGTAAGAGCACTCGTCTGTACCAGGCAGCCCCGGGGCGTACCAGGCTGGACCGTGGTGGAGGTGTGTGGAAGCGCCCTGCATGGTGTTTGCACAATGACGAAACCGCTTGATGACGCGTCTGGCAAAACGTCACCCCGTGGTGACGTGGCACATGACTGAGACTGTGTGCTGGGAAGGCGCTCCAGGTGATGGGGGTCGGTTCCCCCTAACTGTCGGTCATTATCATGATCGGAGGGGGTGATGAGAGGTGGGACAGAGGTCCGGTGTCCTCCTTGCAGCCTGTGCTCCATTCTTCAGCCACAGGCGTCTTTCTCAGCAGGTTATGTTGGCCACCCTTCCTTCTCCCTCCAGCGGCTCCGGCTGGGCCGGGGCTGTGGAACAGTGGGTGAGAGTCTGAGCCCCTTCGGGCCCCCTCCCTCAATGCCCAAGGAGCTGCCTTTCTGGTCTCTCTTTCCCCGTGGCCACGGGCAGCTCAGCACCAGCGCTGGGGAGGATGCCACGGGGAGGCTGGGGAGCCTGGCACTGTGCACCGAAGTGCATTCTGGGAGATTCCCCGGGCAGTGTGTCCTGGCTGGGAGCTCTCAGGCCCGGGTGCCTGCCCCACCGGTCCCTGTTTCTCAGGCGCGTGGAGTGAGTGCACCTTCTCGGTCCCCGGCTCCCTCCGATTTCCACTCGTGACACCACAGATGTCGGGAGTCCTCTTCCAAGCTGCTTGCTTGCACGGGGAAGGGAACGCGGTCTCAAATATGTTGCGCAAATGAATAATAAAAAAAACAAAGGAAAATTGCCCTCTTTATTGAAACTCGTTTTATGAATAAAACAATTATTCTGGTAATTGAAAAAATGTGTCGTTAAATTAAATGCAGGGGTTCCTATTAAAATTTTAGTGCGTTCTGGCTGCTGCTGGCTAGAGGCTGGTAATTATAGTCGAGAGTTTCGCTTCCTCTTTATTGTTTTTTAATCTCTGTGCGCTGCGGCTCTCCGATGATATTTTAT
The DNA here is from genome assembly GCA_004026805.1 of Lasiurus borealis. NCBI lineage: Eukaryota > Metazoa > Chordata > Mammalia > Chiroptera > Vespertilionidae > Lasiurus > Lasiurus borealis. Next base: position 6,627 of record PVJN01033825.1, on the reverse strand, counting down.
GTCAGAGAGATTTACAGCTGCGCTCCGAGGGGCGGGCGGGAGGAGCCGGCTGGGTGTGGGGGGGCGGGCCTCGGGGGACCGCACAGGCCTCCGCCTCTGACACTAGCCGGGCTGTCACTCTGGCTGCCCAGCAGTCTTGGTTGGTCTCTGCGGCTCTCTGTCAGCCTGACGGCAGCCAATCACAGCCCTTTGGATCCAGGGCCCTCCTCCCCATCACCACCTCCTCTCTGACATCCTTACTTAACAGAGGTTGAGGGGAGAAAGGAAGCCAGCTGTTGGGTCTGTGGGTGTGTGGGTCTCTGCTCCTTCTTGGAAAGCGTGTTTGAAAAGCAGGGGGGTGGGGTGAGGTGGGGTGGGGTGGGCTGGACCTTCTGAGATTCTGCCTGTCCTTTTGGGGTCAGTTAAAGAAGCACCATGAGGGCAGGGGCCATGCCTGTCTTAATCGCCTTTGCACTCAGAGCTCCCAGAATAATGAGCGGTGCCTTGCCAGCTGTGAATTCTTCACTCCTGTATATTTACATATATATTTCAGCGAGGAAGGGAAGGGAGAGGCAGGGAGAGATGGAAACATCCATGATGAGAGAGAATCACTGTTCGGCTGCCTCCTGCACCCCCCACACGGGGGACGAAGCCCGCAACTGGACCTGTGCCCTGACTGGGAATCAAACCGTGACCTCCTGGTTCCTGGGTCCACCATCCGCCACTGAGCCTCCGAGGCCAGGCCCGGCTTTTCATTCCCCTTGAGGGAGGGCAAGCGGGGGAAAGGAAAAGCTACGCCAGAGCCTGTGTGGTCCGGGGGCAGGGGGGGGGGGTGCAGGAGGGAGGAAGGAGACGGAGAGTGAGAACAGCCTGGCCAAGCTCTGGGTCTCCTTGAGGACCCCCCCACCCACCCTCCAGCCCCGAGGAGGAGAAACCGGAGCCAGCTCCCTCTCAGCTCCTGGCAGGGCTGCTCCTGGCTGACTTAGCGCCTTGGGAACTGCCCTTGAGGGGTACACGCCTCCCGGGCGGGCGGGCGGGCGGGCGGGCGGGCTCGCTCGCTCGCTCCGGCCGCGTTTCTGGCCTTGGTCTGGGAGATGGAGCTCCCGGTGGGCGAGGTCCCCGGCCCTGCCACCTGCCACTGGGGCTTGATGGATCGGGCGGCCTGGGAGCTGCTGGGCATCCATCACGAAGGCCCTGAGCTGCCCAATGCCGTTGTCCAGCCAGCCAGCCGAGCCCTGGGCCTCGGGCAGGGAGGGAGCGGGGCGGGCGGCTCCAAGGCCCCTGGTGGCGTGCTCTGCGGCTGAGAGGCTCCCGTCCGCGCCCGCTGTGCCATCCTGGGCTGCTCCCGCTCCGGTCCCTCCTGGGCCTGCTCTGCTCTGTCCAGGTGCCCAGGCAGCTGGCTTCCCGCTTTCCCCGGCGTCCAGGTGGCGGGTTTGGCCATTGGGCGGCACTGACCAGAGACGGGAGGTGAGAGGCCTGAGAAATCGGGGTGCTTCCCCCCCATCTCTGGGTGCCACCACTGGCATTCCTCCAGCTCCGGGGGCAGGGTGCCCTTTTCTAGTTGCCTACATGACCCTTTGGGGCTCCGATCACCCCGCTTCCTCCCAGGCACCCTCTTCCCACCTCATGGTGTAAAGCTTTCCTATGTGGCTAAATCTCTGGGTTCTCCCTGCCCCCCCCACACACACACTTTCCCTCCTCGGCTCTCCAGTCACTTGTAACCAGTGCCTGCAGCAGACTCCTTCTGTGTTAACACCCCAGGGCGTTTCTGCTCCCCGTTGGACTCTGGCTGGCCACCTGCCCCCCGAACATCCCGGGAGGGGTGACAGAGGGGCTGTCTGCGGGGGTCGGGTGCGAGAGGGTCCCTCAGCCCCTCCCAGCTGTCCAACTACCCTGTTTCCCCGGGAATAAGACAGTGTCTTATATTAATATTCGCTCCCAAAGAGGCGCTAGGTCTTATTTGCAGGGGATGTCTTATTTTTCCATGAAGAAGAATGAGGTGCACATTTATTGTTGAACAAACAAAAAAAAGGAAATTTATTACCTGTCTACAGTACGGTACGGTAGTCGTTGTCATCACAAACCAGCTCACTGATTGGCTGCAATGCAGCCAGAGCTATTCAGGCAGTGTGAGGTCTCTTTAAATCAGGAATCAGACGCCTTAGGGTAGCTTCGGGGGGGGGGGGGCCTTATATTCCCGGGGAGGCTTTATGTTCGAGGGAGGCCTTATTATCGGGGAGGTCTTATTTTCGGGGGGAGGTGCCTTATATTACAGTGAGAGGCAAAACTGGAAGTAGGTCTTATTTTCGGAGGATGTCTTACTTTCAGGGAAACAGGGTTCGCCAGGGCAGGTGCTGGGTCCAGCCTGTCTCCAGGCGGTGCCTCTCTGTCCTCAAACAAAGGGTCACTCATGGCTGAGCCCATTCCGCTGGTCCAATTAAGCTGACCCATCTGCAGGGACAGCCCCTCCTCTTGTCATAATGGGCTGTTTCCCAGCGGCAAAGGGTTAGGAGGACGGGGCCTTTCCTGGGGACGTGGCATCCAGCACCATAAACCCCGGGGCCATTGACCCCGGGCGGAGCGGCTGGGAAGCCAGGGGCCGTGCCTTTCCCACAGAGCACGCCTTCCTATCCCCGCCTGGCTGACTCTCACCTGTCCTTGGGGGCTGGGCTAAGGCGGCGCCTCCTCCAGGCAGCCCTCCCTGACGCCTCCCTGCTGGAGAGCCCTCCGAGCCCCTCCCCTGCACGTCCTGGGCCTTACCCTGTGGTGTGCCCCCTCTCCCCTTGGCCAGAGCGGCTTCTTTGTTCCCAGGGACCCGGCAGCGGGCACTCGGGCAGTGGTTTTGGGGGGAATGAATGAGGGATCAGATTACTTCAGGACAAAGGAGTGAATAATCAAGGACTTGCTAGCCAATGAATACAGGGCATTGAAGGGGAGGGGAAGGGGGACAGGTGAGGGCATGCAATGGGGGGTGGGGAGTGCCAGGGGGAGGTCAGTAGCGGGGGGAAAAAGGAGACGTATGTACTATTATTTGTAATACTTTACACAATGAATATATATATAAATGCCTTTAAAGCTATTTTAAAAAAGATAAAAATAAAGGGCAAGAGCCCTCTGTGATGGGTTAGGGGCACTGTCTTCAGCAGCCTCAGGTCACGGCCACTGCCTGCCCCGCAGCAATCACGGAGGGCTGCCTGGAAGAAGGGTCCACCTCTCTCCTCCCAGCCCTGTCTCCTCCGCCTCCCTCCTCCTCCTCCTCCTCACTCGGTTTGTGAGTGAAGAAACCACAGCCTGCCACCACTCCCTGCCGCTCTTTGCCTTTGGCAGGAGAATCGCCCCTTGATCAGCCCGCCTTGGGGCCGGGCGGGGCTGCTGGCGCCCAGGGTCTCCGCAGACAGGAGGCCGGCGGCGTCACCATGACAGGCGTCCTTGACGCGTCTCTTCAGGAGGCCGCCGGGGTCGCACTGGAACTCCGAGTGCTGGGAAGGAGCGGCAGCTGCGAGTGGATGGCACGCCTGGGGGTGTCTGAGCCAGGAACCAAGGGCTGGTAGTGTCCACAGCCGTGTCCTCCCCAGGGAGAAGCCGGACGCAGGCACGCTGGCCTGTGGACACTGCGAGGTGACACCTGAGTGACCAGCTGCTGGGAGCGGCAGACCGCTTGGGCTGAGGAGGCTGGAGGGGAGGCCCGTCCCAGAGAGAACCCCGTGCCCCTCGCTTCTGTGCCAGACGGACCTCAGGCATCAGTTTCAGTATCCCCCAAACAGGACGGGGTCCCGTGTCTGCCCGTCCCCGAGGAGTAACGGCCTGTGTTCTGAGGCTGCAGGGAGGGCCGGGAGGGAGCAGGGAGCCGGCCAGGCCTGATGTGGCACTGCCAGGAGGCTCCACTCCGGGAGAGGGGGACAGGAAGAGGGGGTGGCGGGGGGCGCACTGTAGCAGAGCCCCTCCCTCCCGGACCCGGACCCCCGTGGAGCAGAGGCAGAGGGCAGGAGCCAGTGTGGAGGCCAGGCCTGGGACTCTGCAGTTAGCTTAGGTGGGGGGTCCTCACGCTGAGCCTCCCTCCCAGCTCGCCTCCGTGTCCTCGTTTGTAAAACGGTGTTAGAGCAGATGGCACACCCAGACCCGCCTCCTGTGAGGAGCGTCAGAGAGGTGATATAGAAGGCAAAGCCTGCAGGAGCTGGCACAGTGCCCCAGTTACCACGGGGAGCACTGAAGATAGATACAGAGAAATTCAGGATGGGTGTGTGTGTGTGTGTGTGAGTGAGCAAGAGAGAGAGAGAGAGAGAGAGAGAGAGAGAGATGCCCCTTCCCACTAGTCTTTAAGGCAGTGGTTCTCAACCTTCCTAAGGCCGCGACCCTTTAGGACAACTCCTCATGGGGTGGTGACCCCCAACCATAAAATTATTTTCATTGCTACTTCATAACTGTAATTTTGCTACTGTTATGAACTGTAATGTAAATACGTATCTGATAGGCAGGATGTATTTTCATTGTTACAAATGGAACATAATGAAAGCATAGGGATTAATCACAAAAACAATATGTAATTATATATTGTGAAATATTTATTTCTAATTACAATTAAATGAAATGTTGTCTTGAATCGTGGTGTAGCATGGGTAACATTCTTTCTATAATAACAGTAAACTACATTGCTACATTTTGCTACACCAAGGAGTGGGTGTGTTGGTTCCTAAGACCGTGGGAAATAGGTGTTTTCCGATGGTCTTAGGCGACCCCTGTGAAAGGCTCGTTCGACCCCCAAAGGTGTCGCGACCCACAGGTTGAGAACCGCTGCTTTAAGGATTAAAAGAAACCAACAACCCTGGTTGAGTGACATTCTAAAACTATAAGAGCATCGCAGACAAGGAAGTCAGAACACAGATGTCGGAGTGGGAGGAGCCTAAGGAGACGTGATGCCTGAGTGTGGTACAGTGGCCTGGATGGCGTCCTAGCTAGGACGTTAGGGAAAAGCTAAAAGGATGACGGTAGCCTGGTTAGTAAGACTGTATCAGTATTAGATTCTTACTTGTAACAATGTATCGTAATACTGGGAGATGTTCACAGGAGAAGCTGGGTGTGGGGTGTGTGGGAAATTTTTCTGTAAATCAAGACCTATCTATATATACATGTAAAGGGTAATCTGCTCATTAAATCAGACATCTTCCGGGCATCCTTCTAGACAAAACCACAGTGGCAGAGGCTGAGGCAGGAGCGGTTAGGGGCAATCAGGCCAGCAGGAGGGAGCAGTTAGGGGGTGACCAGGCTGGCAGGGGAGAGCAGTTAGGGGGTGACCAGGCCAGCAGGGGAGGGCAGTTAGGGGACGATCAGGCCGACAGGCAGGGATCAGGCCTAAACCAGCAGTTGAACATCCCCTGAGGGTTCCTGGATTGGAGAGGGTGCAGGCCGGGCTAAGGGGACCCCCCTCCCGTGCACGAATTTCATGCACCGGGCCTCTAGTCCTAAAATAAAAAATCTGAGCAGCATCACCACCACCTAACACTCCTCCTCAGGCCATGTAAAGGGCCTTCTGTTTGCTGTCTCCGTCTTGTCGTCTTATATGCAACCTTAAGAGCCACGCTTGACACAGACACACTGTCACCCCAAACCCTGCTCTGTCCATCTGTCATGTCTAGCCGAGTCCCCCCGAGGCTGTCCAGAGGGGAAGAGACAGGTCTCCTTGTGGTGAGGGGCCGGGACCCTCGATTTCACAGACCAGGGCTGAACCCCGTCTCAGCTGCCGAGGGTTCTGAGCCTCAGCTCCTCAGGCCGCAGTCAGTTCTGTGTGCAGGCAGCCTGCAGGTGTGCGTTAACCCGAGGCCCCGAGCTGATAAACAAAGCCCTGGTCGGTCAGGCCAATAGATCCAACTTGGGGAGATGAAAGCGTGGGGGGTGGGACCAGAGTGGGGGTGGCAGGTGGAGCAGGCAGGAGGCGGGGGGAGGGAGAGGAGGAGGATAGGGAGCTCTGATGGCCTCTCAGCAAAATGGACAGATTGGAAATCCGCTCTGATGGCCTCTCCGTTTATCTCCCTCGTTAGCAGACATGCCATTTGGCAGGGGTGCGGGCAGCGGGGCGGGGCTGGCCAAGTGTCAGGCTGATTTCTCGGGGCTTACCCTCATCCCCCGTCTCTTTGCATAAAAGGGGATTAGACCTGTGGCTGAGATTCACTGAGCACCAGACACGTGCCTGTGCGCGCACACGCCTGCACACACCCCTGCACACGGGTTGTGATCCCACGCTGCGGACTGGAAGTTGCCACTGTGCTCCGATCCAGCCTCTCTGTGTCCAAAGCCTCAGGGTGGGGGAGCCAGTGCTCCTGCACCCCAGAACTACCCCTCCCCAAGCTGCCTCCAGGCTGGTGAGAGGAAGGCATTCCTGGTCCCCGTTCCCCTCCTCTCAGGGACAGCCGAGACCGGTTTGGCTCAGTGGATAGAGCATCGGCCTGCGGACGGAAAGGTCCTGAGTTTGATTCCGGTCGGGGGCATGTACCTTGCTTGCGGGCACATCTCCACTGTGAGGCATCCAGGAGGCAGCTGATAGATGTCTCTCTCTCATTGATGTTTCTGACTTTCTATCCCTCTCCCTTCCTCTCTGTGAAAAATCAATAAAATATATTTTTAAAAAATTAAAAAATAAAGTGCAGGGACAGA
>PVJN01033824.1:0-23148 GCA_004026805.1 Lasiurus borealis | reverse complement strand
GTTTAGAGCTAGATTTATAGTTACGGTTATGTTTAGCGTTAGATCATGGTTAGGGTTAGGGGTAGAACTAGGTTTAGATTTAGGGTTAGAGCTAGGGGTAGTGTTATGGTTAGAGATAGGGTTAGAGTTAGGATTAATTTGGGATAGGTTTAGAGTTTTGGTTAGGTTTAGAGCTAGGGTTAGGGATAGAGTTAGGGTTAGGGTTAGGTTAGAGGTAGGTTAGGGTTTGGGTTAGGGTTAGAGACAGGGTTAGGGTTAAGGGTTGATCCTGCATTAGGCTTATGCTTAGAGCTAGCGTTAGGGTTAAGGTTAAGTTCAGGGTTAGCTTCCGGGTTAGGGTTAGGGGTAGAGCTAGGGTAAGGTTTAGTGTTAGAGCTAGGGTTAGTGTTAGGTTTAGGGTTAGTCTTAGAGCTATAGTTATGGTTAGGGTTAGTGATAAGGTTAGAGCTAGGGTTAGGGTTAGGGATAAGGTTAGGGTTAGTGTTAGGGTTAGATTTAGAGCTAGGGTTAGAGTTACGGTTAAGTTTACAGTTAGAAAAGGTTTGAGTTAGTACTAGAACTAAGGTTAGGTTTAGGATTAGAACTAAGGTTAGGGACAGGGTTAGGGTTAGGGTTAGGGTTAGGTTTAGAGGTAGGGTTGGGGTTAGGGTTACTAATAAGGTTAGAGCTGGGGTTAGGGTTAGGGTTAGGTTTAGAGATAGGGTTAGAGTTAATATTAATTTAGGGTTAGGTTTAGAGTTATGGTTAGAGCTATAGTTATGGTTAGGTTTAGAGCTAGGGTTAGGGATAGAGTTAGAGTTTGGGTTAGGTTGGAGGTAGGTTAGGGTTAGGGTTAGGGTTAGAGACAGGGTTAGGTTTAAGTGTAGAACTTGCGTTAGGGTTAGGGTTAGAGCTAGGATTAAGGTTATGGTTAAGTTCAGGGTTAGAGGAAGAGCTAGTATTATGTTTAGGGTAGGATTAGGGTAAGGATTTTAGAGAGGGCTAGGGCGAGGCTATGGGCTAATTCAAGTGTTAGCGGTTGGGTTAGGGTTAGAACTAGGGTTAGGGCTAGCAATAGGATTAGGGTAGAGATAGGGTTTGGGTTAGGGGTAGAATAGGGTAGGGTTAGAATTACTTTAGGGTTAAGGTTTGAGCTAGGGTTAGAGGTAGGGTTTGTGATAGAGATATGGTTAGGGTTAAGGTTAGGTTTAGGGTTTGAGCTAGGTTTAGGTTTAGATTTATGTTTAGAGCTAGGGTAGGTTTAGAATTAGGTTTAGGGCAATGTTAGGGTTAGGGTTAGAGCTAGGGTTAAAAATAGGTTTAAGGTTAGGGTTAGGGTTAGAGGTAGGATTTGTGTTAGAGCTAGGGTTAGGGTTAGGGTTAGCTTTTGGGTTAGAGCTATGGTAGGATTAGAGTTAGGGTTAGAGCTAGGGTTAGGTTTAAGATTAGGTTTAGTGTTAGGGTTAGGTTTAGGGTTAGGGTTAGAACTAGACTTAGGGTTAGGGTTAGGGTTAAGTTTAAGGTTAAGGTTAGGGGTAGGGTTGGGTTTAGGGTTAGGTTTATGCTTAGGGCTAGGGTTAAGGTTAGGGTTAGTGTTGGGGTTAGAGATACTGTTAGGGTTAGGGATTAAGCTAGCGTTAGGGTTTGGGTTAAGGTTAGGTTTAGGGTTAGCGTTAGAGCTAAGGTTAGGTCTAGGGTTGGGGTTAGGGTTAGATTTAGAGCTAGGGTTAGGGTTTAAGATAGGGTTAGGGTTAGGGTTAGGGTTATAGCTAGGTTTAGAGTAGGTTAGTGCTTGGGTTAAGTTTAGGATTAATTTTAGTGTTAGGGTAAGGTGTAGGGTTAGAGTTAGAGCTAGGGTTAGGGTTAAGGTGAGGGTTAGATCTAGACTTAGGGTTAGGGTTTGTTTTAGGTTTAGAGCTAGGGTTAGGGTTAGGTTTAAGGTTAAGGTTAGAGATAGTTTTATGGTTAGAGTTAGAGCTAGGGTTAGGATTAGTATTAGGGTTAGGGTTAGAGCTAGGGTTAGGGTTAGGGATAGGGTTAGGGTTAGTGTTAGGGTTAGGTTTAGGTTTAGGGTTAGGGTTAGAGGTAGGGTTAGGGATAGTACTAGACTTAGGATTAGGTTTAGGGTTAGGATTAGAGCAAGGGTTAGGTTTAAAGATAGGGTGATGGTTAGGTTTAGGGTTAGAGATAGTGTTAGAGTTAGGGTTACTGCTCGGGTTACGGTTAGTGTTAGGATTAGGGTTAGGGTTAGGGTTAGGATTATGGTTAGGGTTAGAGCTAGGATTAGGTTTATGCTTAGGGTTAGAGCTCGGGTTAGGTTTAGGATTAGGGTTAGTTTTAGGTATAGTGTTAGAGGTAAGGTTAGGGTTAGGTTTAGGTTAGGATTAGAGCTAGGGTTAGGTTTAGGATTAGGTGTAGGGATAGGTTTAGGTTTAGGGTTAGAGCTAGAATTAGGGTTAGGTTTTAGGGTAGGGTTAGGGTTAAGGTTTGTGTTAGAGCTAGGGTTAGGGTTAGGGTTAGAGCTAGGGTTAGGTTTAGGTTTAGGTTTAGTGTGAGGGTTAGGTTCAGGGTTAGGGTTAGGGTTAGGGTTAGAGGTAGGGTTTGGGTTAGAGCTAGGGTTAGGTTAGGGTTAGGTTTAGGATTAGGTTTACTGTTAGTGATAGGTTTAGGGTTAGGTTTAGAGCTAGGTTTAGGGTTAGGGTTACGGTTATGTTTAGAGCTAGAGTTAGGCTTAAAGATAGGGTTAGGGTTAGGTTTAGGGTTTTTCTTGGGTTAGAGTTAGGGTTAGCTCTAGGGTTACAGTTAGTGTTAGGATTAGGGTTAATGCTAGGTTTAGGGTAAGGGTTAGGGTTAGACCTAGTATTAGGTCTAGGGTAAGGGTTAGCATTAGGGTTAGGGTTAGATATAGGGTTAGGGTTAGGTTTATGGTTAAGGTTAAGGTTAGAGATAAGGTTAGGATTAGGGTTAGGTTTAGAATTAGGGTTAAGGTTTGGTTTAGTGTTAGGGTTAGAGATAGGGTTAGGGTTAGGGTTAAGGTTAGGTTATGGTTACAGGTAGGGTTTTGGTTAGAACTAGGGTTAGGGTTAGGTTTAGGTTTAAGGTTAGAGCTAGCGTTAGGGTTAGGGTTAGGTTTAGGGTTAGGGTTAAAGCTAGATTTAGTTTTAGAGTTAGAGCTAGCGTTAGGGTTAGTGTCAGAGATACGGTTTTGGTTAAGTTTAGGGTTAGGTTTAATGCTAGGTTTAGTGTTAGCATTAGGTTTAGAACTAAGGTTAGCTCTTGGGTTAGGGTTAGTGTTAGGTTTAGGTTTAGAGATAGGGTTAGGTTTAGGGTTAAGGTTAAAGTTAGAGGTAGGTTTAGGGTTAGGGTTAGTTTAAGGTTTAGGTTTAGGGTTAGGGTTGGGTTTAGAGTTAGGTTTAGAGGTAGGGTTAGGTTTAGGTTAGGGTTTGAGCTGGTTTTAGGGTTAGGGTTAGGGTTAGAGCTAGTGTTTGGGTTAGGGTGAGGATTAGAGCTTGGTTTAGGGTTAGCTTTAGAGGTAGCGTTAGTTTAGTGTAAGAGATATGGTTATAGTTAGTGTTAGGGTTAGAGTTAATACTAGGTTTAGTGTTAGGGTTAGGGTTAGAGCTAAGGTTAGGTCTACATTTAGGATTAGGGTTAGAGTTAGGTTTAGAGATAGGGTTAGGGTTTGTGTTAGGTTTAGAGCTAGGGTTAGAGTTAGGGTTAAGGATAAGTTTAGACGTAGTGTTATGGTTAGTGTTAGAGCTAAGGTTATGATTAGGATTAGGGTTACGATTACGATTAAAAATAGGGTTAAGGATAGGGTTAGGGTTAGTGTTAGGGTTATAGCTAGGGTTAGGGTTATGTTTAAGTTTAGCATTAGAGACAGGGTCAGGGTTAGAGGTAGAGCTACGGTTAGGTTTAGTGTTAGAGCTAGGGTTAGGATCAGGGTTAGGGTTAGGGTTAGGTTTAGGTTTAGAGGTAGGGTTATGTTTAGGGTTACTAAAAAGGTTAGAGCTAGGGTTAGGTTTAGGGTTAGGGTTAGCGATAGGGTTAGAATTAGGATTAATTTAGGCATAGGTTTAGATTTATGGTTAGGTTTAGAGCTAGCGTTAGGGATAGAGTTAGGTTTAGGGTTAGGTTAGAGGTAGATTAGTGTTAGGGTTAGGGTTAGAGACAGGGATAGGGTTAGAAACAAGGTTAGGGTTAAGGGTAGAACTTTTGTTAGGGTTAGGGTTAGAGCGAGGGTTAGGGTTACAGTTAAGTTCAGAGTTAGATTCAGGGTTAGGGTTAGGGGAAGAGCTAGGGTTCGGTTTAGGGTAGGATTAGGGTAAGGATTTGAGAGAGGGCTAGGGCTAGGCTATGGGCTATGTCTAGGCTTAGGGGTTGGGTTAGGGTTAGGGGTAGGTGTAGGTTTAGGGTTAGATAGGGTTTAGGTTAGGGGTAGAATAGGGTTAGGGTTAAGAGTAGAATTAGGTTTAGGGGTAGGGTTAGAGCTAGGGCTACAGTTAGGGTTAGAGCTAGGGTTAGGGTTAGGCTTATAGTTAGAGCTAGGGTTAGAGATAGGTTTAGGTGTAGGGTTAGGGTTTGGTTTTGGGTTAATGTTACGGTTAGAGATATGGTTAGGGTTTACTTTTAGTGTTAGAGCTAGAGTTAGGATTTGGGTTAGGGTTAGGGTTAGCGTTAGGGTTACGGTTAGATTAAGGTTAGAGGTAGGCTTAGAATTAGGGTTAGGGTTAGTGTTATGGTTAGAGTTAGGTTTAGGGTTAGGGTTAGAGCTAGATTTAGGGTTAGGGATAGGGTTAGGTTTATTTTTAGGATTAGGATTAGATCTAGGATTAGGTTTATGCTTAGGGTTAGGTTTAGGAATAGGTTTAGGATTAGGGTTAGGATTAGGGTTAGGGTTAGAGCTAGAGTTAGGGTTAAAGATAGGGTGATGGTTAGGTTAGGATTAGGTTTAGAGTTAGGGTAAAGTGTTGAGTTAGTGTTTGGGTTAGAGGTAGTGTTAGGGTTAGGTATAGAGCCTGGGTTAGGGTCAGGGTTAGGTTTACTATTATAGTTAGAGGTAGTGTTAGGTTTAGGTTAGGGTTAGAGCTGGTTTTAGGGTTAGGGTTAGGGTTAGAGCTAGCGTTAGGTTTAGGGTCAGAGATATGGTTATGGTTATACTTAGGGTTAGGTTTATTACTGCATTTAGTGTTAGGGTTAGGGTTAGAGCTAAGGTTAGGTCTATGGTTAGGTTAGGATTAGGGTTAGGTTTAGAGGTTGGGTTAAGATTTGTGTTATATTTAGAGCTAGGTTTAGGGTTAGGGTTACGGTGTAGGGTTAGGGTTAGAGGTAGAGTTAGGGTTAGAGATAGGGTTAGGTTTAGTGTTAGGGTTAGTGTTAGATCTAGGGTAACGGTTAGGGATAATTTAGGCTTAGTGTTAGTGTTTGGGTTAGAGCTAGGGTTAGGGTTACGGTTAAGTTTAGCATTAGAGAAAGGGATAGGGTTAGGGATAGAGGTATGGTTAGGTTTAGGGTTAGAGCTAGGGTTAGGATTAGGTTTAGGGTAAGGCTTAGATGTAAGTTTAGTTTTAGGGTTACTGATAAGGTTAGAGCTAGTGTTCGGGTTATGGTTAAGTTTAGCGTTAGAGACAGGGTTATGGGTAGAGCTAGGGTTAGATTCAGATTTAGGGTTAGGCTTAGAGCTAGGGTTAGTGTAGGGCTACTGATAAGGTTAGAGCTAGGGTTAGAATTAGGATTAATTTAGGGATAGATTAAGAGTTATGGTTAGGTTTAGAGCTAAGGTTAGGGATAGAGTTAGGGTTAGGGTTAGGTTAGCAGTAGGTTAGGGTTAGGGTTAGAGATAGGGTTAGGGTTAAGGGTAGAACTTGCGATAGGGTTAGGGTTAGAGCTAGGTTAAGATTACCGTTAAGTTCAGGGTTAGAGTGATGGTGAGGTTTAGTGGAAGAGCTAGGGTTATGTTTAGTGAAGGATTAGAAAGGATTTGAAAGAGGGCTAAGGCTGGGCTATGGGCTATGCCTAGGGTTAGGGGTTGGGTTAGTGTTAGGGTTAGGGCTAGCGTTAAGGCTATGGTTAGGCTAGGTTTAGATCTGTTTTGGGTTAGGGGTAGAATAGGATTAGGGTTAGAGTTAAAATTAGTTTTAGGGTAAGGTTAAAGCTAGGTTTAGGGTTAGGGTTAGAGCTAGGGTTAGGGTTAGGGTTAGGGTTAGCATTAGAGCTAGCATTAGTATTAGGGTTAGAGATAGGGTTATGGTTATGGTTAGGGTTAGTGTTAATGCTAGTTTTAGGGTTAGGGTTATTATTAGAGCTAGGGTTAGGAATAGGTTTAGGTTAAAGGTTAGGGTTAGGGCTAGGGCTAGCGTTAGAGTTTGGATTTTTCTTAGGTGTACGGCTAGGTTGAGGGTCGAATTAGGGCAAGGATCTGAGAGAGGGCTAAGGCTAGGCTAAGGGGTATGTCTAGGGTTACGTCTTGGCTTAGGGTTAGGGATGGGGTTACTGCTGAGGTTAGGGGTAGGATTAGGTTTAGGGTTAGAGAAAGGGTTAGAGCTAGGTTTCGGGTTAGGGTTAGAGCTAAGGTTAGGCTTAGGGATAGGGTTCGGTTTAGTGTTAGGATTAGGGTTAGAGCTAGGGTTAGGGTTAGGGTTATGGTTAAGATTAAGGTTAGAGCTAGGATTAGGGTTAGGTTTAGGTTTAGGGTTAAGGTTAGGGTTAATTTTAGGGTTAGAGATATTGTTCTTCTTAGAGATAGAATAGGGTTAGGGTTAGGGTTAGGGTTAAAGTTAGGTTTAGGTTTAGTATTAGGGTTAGGGTTAGAGTTAGAGCTAGGTTTAGGGTTAGGATTAGAGCTAAGGTTAGGGTTAGGGTTAGGGTTAATGTTAGGGTTAGGGTTAGAGCTAGGATTAGGGTTAGGGATAGGGTTGGTGTTAGCATTAGGGTTAGGGTTAGAGCTAGGGTTAGGGTTAGGGTTATGGTTAAGATTAAGGTTAGAGCTAGGGTTAGGGTTAGGTTTAGGTTTAGGGTTAAGGTTAGGGTTAATTTTAGGGTTAGAGATATTGTTCTTTTTAGGGATAGAATAGGGTTAGGGTTAGGGTTAGGGTTAAAGTTAGGTTTAGGTTTAGTATTAGGGTTAGGGTTAGGGTTAGAGCTAGGTTTAGGGTTAGGGGTAGGGTTACAGTTAGCATTAGGGTTTGGGTAAGAGCTAGGGTTAGCATTACATTTAAGTTTAGCGTTACAGACAGGGTTACGGTTAGGGGTTTAGCTACGGTTAGGTTTAAGGTTAAAGACAGGGTTTCGGTTAGGTTTAGGGTTAGGCTTTGAAGTAGGGTTAGGGTTAGGGATAGGAATAAGTTTAGAGCTAGCGTTAGGGTTACATATAGGGTTACCGTTAGGGTTTCGGTTAGGGATAGAGCTAGGGTTAGTTTTAGGATTAGGTTTAGGGTTAGAGCTACGGTTAGGTTTAGGGTCAGTGATATTATCTTGGAAAAGTGGTTCAGACTCAATCATTTGTGAATCTCTGGTATTAATACAACCACTTTCAAGGGCTAAATGCTGTTTAAATGGAAAGTATTTCAAACTAAGACTATCACCCTTTTCACAGCTCTTGAAATAGAAAATTCGTGGTTTTTCAACACAGCTCGGGATTCAGATTCATCCATCATGCTGCCAGTGTTTCAGTCACATTGGTAAAATGTCACTGCTCTATTATGTTTGCAAGATGTTTCCATTTTCATACATTATGTGAGAACTAAGAAAATGAGAGTTATGGTTTAAGCAACCATTTGTTAACGTGGTCACAAAGACTGTCTTGTAATGTAGGCAGCATCCGGGGCAGGACTGTACTCTTTTCAAACGGTATTTCTGGGAAGGCACAATTCTCCTTCTTAGGTAGATGAAGGCTCCTGAAACTGATGTTTCTAGTGTTTGGAGGACTGTTGTAAATGTTTAACTCATCTATCAATGTTAATTCAGTCCTTAATTCTCTTTTGTAAAGTGAATCAAGCACATTCTTTGTCAATTCTAACTATACTTACACCCTAATCCTAAATTAGCTGAATCAGTAGCTTTAACCCAAGCCTAGAACTGTCATAAAGCAAGCTGGATTCCAAACAATAAACCTAACAGAAACTCTAACCTTTAACCTAAATCGAATTTGAACTCTGACACTCTTACAAATTCTATCCCTAACCAAAACGTAAGCCTAAACCTAATGCCAAACCTTGCCCTAACACTAACCCTAGCCCAATCACTAAATCTATCTCTAAATCTAACACTAGCCCTTGCACTCACAGTAAACCCAGCCCGTGTCCTAACCCAAGACCTAACCCTAAACTTAGCCCTAGCCTTAACTCTAACCCTAGTTCTAATCGTAACCCTACCCTAAATCTAACCCTAGCCCTGGCCTTAGCCGTAATCCTAAACGATCCTAACAGCTTTATGTAATTAACTTGTCATGGTACCTGCGTCCTGTGATAATCAAGGTTTAAGGTGTGAGCAATCCTTAGAATCCACTCTAATTTACACTAAATTGAAAAAGTAACTGCCTTCTCACTCACTTCTCGTGTGTGTGACCATGATATAAGTAACTATCACTTTCCTTCAGATATGCAAGCTCTTTGAGCATGGATTCCAACTGTTTGAGGCAATTTCCTACATATTTCCCTAGTCTTTCCTTGTGTAAACTCAAACTTTGATTCCTTTTGTCCAGTGATTCGAGCTCCTTTATCGTGAATTTCTGGTGTCTAACCTAACCCTAGTCCTACACTTAGTCTTTGGATTAATTGGCCTGCTTCTCAAATGTATATATTTACCGCTTTGAACTCTAGTTCATCAGTTTGGTTGCTTCTAGTTGCGTATACTTGTAGAATTATAGCAGCTGTAGCAAAATCAGGTTATGTTTCATCAATATCCTTCTGAAAAAGCCACATCATTCCCACTGAGTAATAAACATATACAGCATCACACTCACTTGTCTACTCTTTGAACACATTTTCCAAGTGGATCCACAGTGTCCTTCATTTCTTTAGAATCCAAGAACATGAATTCTTTCTGTTTCAGGCATCTTTCTACACATTTTCCAGACATTTATTGGGAATTGTCAGTGTTATTCTCTTGGAACAGTGATTCAGGCTCATTCATTTTTGAATCTCTGGTATTAATACAAACATTTTCCAGGGCTAAATGCTGTATAAATGTAAAGTATTTCAAATTAAAGGCTATCTCCCTTTTCACATCTCTTGAAATAGAAAATTCGTGGTTTTTCCTCACTGCACGGGATTCAGATTCATCCATCATGCTGCCAGTGTTTCGGTCACATTGTTAAAATGTCACTGGTCTATTATATTTGCAAGACGTTTCCATTTTCATCCCTTATGTGAGAACTATGAAAATGAGAGTTATGGTTTAAGCAACCATTTGTTAACGTGGCCACTCAGACTGTCTTGTAATGTAGTCAGCATCCGAGGCAGGACTGTACTCTTTTCACAGCGTATTCTTGGAAGGGAACAATTCTCCTTCTTAGGTAGATGATGGCTCCTGAATTTGATGTTTCTAGTCTTTGGAAGGTTGTCCTAAATGTTTAACTCATCTATCAATGTTAATTCAGTCTTTAATTCTCTTTTGCAATGTGAATCAAGCACATTCTTTGTGAATTCAATTATACTTACACCCTAATCCTAAATTAGCCGAATTCATAGCTTTAACACAAGCCTAGAACCGTCATAAACCAAGCATGATTGCAAACAATAAACCTAACAGAAACTCTACCTTTAACCTAAATCGAATTTGAACTCTGACACTATTACAAACCCTATTCCTAACCATACCCTAAGCCTAATCCTAAACCTTGCCCTAACACTAACCCTAGCCCAATAAATAACTCTATCCCTAAATCTAACACTAGTCTTGCCCTCACAGAAAACCTACCCCAAGTCCTAAACCAAGACCTAACCCTAAACTTAGTCCTAACCCTAATCCTGGTTCTAACCGTAACCCTACCCCTAAATCTAACCCTAGGCCTGGCCTTAACCCTAACCCTAAATGATCCTAACAGCTTTATGTAATTAACTTGTTATGGTATCTGAGTCCTCTGATAATCAAGTTTTAAGGTCTGAGCAATCCTTGGAATCCACTTTTATTTACACGGAATTGAAAAAGTAACTGCCCTCTCACTCACTTCTCGTGTGTGTCCACGATATAAAAGTGACTAAGCACTTTCCTTCAGATTTGAAAGCTCTTTGAGCATGGATTCCAACTGTTTGAGGCACCTTACTATACATTTCCCTAGTCTTTCCTTGTGTATACTCAAACTTTGATTCCTTTTCTCCAGTGATTCGAGCTCCTTTCTCGTGAATTTCAGGTTTCTACCCTAACCCTAGTCCTAGGGGTTAGGTTTAGGTTTAAGGTTAGAGCTAGGGTTAGGGTTAGGGTTAGGGTTAGAGCTAGGGTTCTGTTTAGGTTTAGGTTTAGTGTGAGCGTTAGGTTTAGGGTTAGGTAGAGCTAGTGTTAGAGTTATGGTTAAGGTTAGGGTTAGGGTTAGAAGTAGGGTTTGGGTTAGAGCTAGGGTTAGGGTTAAGGTTACTTTTAGGGTTACATCTAGAGTTAGGGTTAGGGTGAGAATTAGAGCTAGGTTAGGTTTAGGATTAGGTTTAGTGTTAGGGTTAGGTTTAGGGTTAGGGTTAGTGCTAGGGTTAGGGTTAGGTTTAGAGCTAAATTACAGTTAGGGTTAGGGTGAGGGTTAGAGCTAGGGTTAGGGTTAAAGATTGGGTTAGGGTTAGTTTTAGGGTTTGAGCCAGTGTTAGAGTTAGGGTTAGCGCTAGGGTTACAGTTAAGATTTGGGTTATGCTAGGTTTAGGGTAAGGGTTAGTGTTAGACCTAGGATTAGGTCTAGGGTTAGGGTTATCATTAGGGTTAAATATAGCGATAAGGTTTGGGTTAGGGTTATGGTTAAGGTTAAGGTTAGGGTTAGGGTTAGGTTTAGAATTAGACTTAAGGTTTGGGTTAGTGTTAGGGTTAGAGATAGGGTTAGGGTCAGGGATATAGCTAGAGTTAGTGTTAGGGTTACGATTAGGGTTAGAGGTAGTGTTAGCTTTAGGTTTGGGTTAGAGCTGCTTTTAGGATTAAGGTTAGGGTTAGAGCTAGTGTTAGGCTTAGGGTTAAGGTTAGAGCTTGTTTTAGGGTTAGAATTTGAGCTAGCATTAGGTTTAGTGTCAGAGATATGGTCATGGTTTGGGTTAATACTAGGTTTAGTGTTAGGATTAGGGTTTGAGCTAAGGTTAGGTCTTCTTTTATGGTTAGGGTTAGGGTTAGGGTTAGGGTTAGGGTTAGGGTTAGTTTTAGGGTTGGGGTTATGTTAGGATTACGGTTAGAGGTAGTGTTAGTGATACCGTTGGGGTTAGTGGTAGAATAGTGTTAGAGTTAGTATTAGGATTAGGTGGTTAGATTAGGGTTAGGGTTAGAGCTAGGGTTATGATTAGCATTACAGTTAGGGTTAGGGTTAGAGCTAGGTTTAGGGTTAAAGTTAGACTAAGGTTAGGTTTAGGGTTAGTGTTAGTGTTAGGGTTAGGGTTAAGCTAGGATTAGGGTTAGGGATAGGTTTAATGATAGTGTAGAGGTAGGTTTAGAGTTAGGGATAGGTTTACGGTTAAGTTTAGCCTTAGAGACAGGATTAGGGTTAGGGGTAGATCTATGGTTAGGTTTAGGGTTAGAGACAGGGTTAGAATTAGGTTTAGGGTTATGCTTAGAGGTAGTGTTAGGCTTATGTTTAGGGATAAGGATAGAGCTAGGGTTAGTTTTAGGATTAGGTTTAGGGTTAGGGTTATGGTGAGAGCTAGGGTTAGGGTTATGTTTAGGGTTAGAGCTAGGGTTAGTGTTTGGGTTAGAGTTCAGATTCGACATAGGGTTAGGTTTACTGTTAGAATTAAGGTTAGGGTTAGAGGTAGGGTTAGGATTAGTGTTAGGTTTAGGGTTAGAGCTAGGGTTAGTTCTCAGGTTAGGTTTAGGGTTAGGGTTATGGTTAGTGTTAGTATTAGTGATAGGGTTAGGGTTCGGGTTAGGGTAGATGTTAGGTCAAATTAGGGTTGGGGTTATTGTTAGTGTTAGGGTTAGGGTTACGGTTAGAGCAACTGTTAAGGTTAGGTTTAGGGGTAGAGCTGGTGGTAGGGTTTGGGTTAGGGTTAGGATTAAAGCTAGGATTAGGCTTAGGGTTAGGGTTAGAGTTAGGTTTAGTGGTAGGGTTAGGGTTAGGTTAGGGTTAGGGTTAGATTTAGGTTTAGGTTTTCGGTCAGAGCTAGTGTTAAGGTTAGAGATAAGGCTAGGGTTAAGGTTAAGGTTAAAGCTGGGTTTAGGGGTAGAGTTAGGGTTAGAGTTAAGTTTAGGGTTAGGTTTAGAGCTAGGGTTAGGTTTATGTTTAGGGTTAGGGTTAGGATTCGAGCTAGGTTTAGGGTTTGTGCTAGGTTTAAGGTTAGAGCTAGGGTTAGGGTTAGGCTTAGGATTAGATCTAGGTTTAGGTTTTGGATTAGGTTTAGGATTAGTGTTAGGGTTAGAGGTAGGATTAGAATTAGGGTTAGGTTTATGATTAGGGTTAGGTTTAGGGTTAATGTTAGAGGTAGGGTTAGAGTTAGGTTAGTTTAGGGTTAGAGCTAAGGTTAGGCTTATGCTTAGGGTTAGAGCTAGTTTAAGTTTAGGATTAGGTTTAGGGTTAGAGCTATGGTTAGGGTTAGGGTTAAGGTTAGGGTTAGAGTTAGAAGTTGTTTTGAGTTAGAGCTTGGGTTAGGGTTAGGTTTAAGGTTAGGGTTAAGTTTAGGGTTACTGTTAGGGTTAGATATGGTTAGGGTTACTGATAGAGCTAGCGCTAGAGTTAGGGTTAGGGTTAGGGTTACGGTTATGGTTAGAGGTAGTGTTAGGTTTAGGTTAGAGTTAGTGTTGGTTTTAGGCTTAGTCTTATGGTTAGAACTAGTGTTAGTGTTAGGGTTATGGTTAGAGCTAGGTTTAGATTTAGAGTTAGAGCTAGCGTTAGGGTTAGGGTCAGAGATAGCGTTATGGTTAAGGTTAGGGTTAGGGCTATTGCTAGGTTTAGTGTTAGGGTTAGGGTTAGAGCTAAGTTTAGGTCTAGGGTTAGGGTTAGAGTTAGGTTTAGAGATAGGGTTAGGGTTTGTGTTAGGTTTAGAGCTAGGTGGGGGTTAGGGTTAAGGTTAGAGGTAGGTTTAAGGTTAGGTTTAGGGTAAAGTTTAGGGTTAGGGTTAGGGTTAGGGTTAGGGTTAGGGTTAGAGGTAGTGTTAAGGGTAGGGTTAGGTCAGTGTTAGAGATAGGGTTAGAGTTAGGCTTAAGGTTAGATCTAGGGTTAAGTTTACTTTTATGTTAAGGGTAAGGTTTAGGGTTAGGATTAGAGCTGGGGTTGGGATTAGGGTTAATTTAGCTTTTGGGTTAGAGGTAGGGTTTGGGTTAGAGCTAGGCTTAGGGTTGGTGTTAGGTATAGGGTTAGAGCTAGGGTTAAGGTTAGGTTTAGGATTAGAGGTAGGATTAGGTTTAGAATTAGGTTTAGTTTTAGGGTTAGGTTTAGTGTTAGGGTTAGAGCTAGGGTAAGGGTTAGGGTTAGAATTAGAGCTAGACTTACGGTTATGGTTATGTTTAGAGCTAGACTTAGGGTTTGGGTTAGGGTTAAGATTAGAGCTAGGGTTAGGGTTAAAGATAGGGTTAGGATTAGGTTTAGGGTTAGTGCTAGAGTTAGAGGTAGGGTTCGGTTTAGATTTACCCTTAGGGTTAGGTTAGGGTTAGAGCTAGGCTTAGGATTAGGGTTAGGGTTAGGGTTAGATCTAGGTTTAGGGTTAGGAATAGGGTTGTACCTATAATTAGGTCTATTGTTAGGGTTAGCATTAGGTTTAATGTTAGAGATAGGGTTAGGGTTAGGGTTATGGTTAAGGTTAAGGTTAGAGGTAGGGTTAGAGATAGGGTTAGGGTTTAGGTTTAGGGTTAGAGCTAGAGTTAGGATTTGGGTTAGGGTTAGGGTTAGGGTTAGATTAGGGTTAGACCTAGGCTTAGAATTAGGGTTAGGTTTAGGTATAGGGTTAGACTTAGGTTTAGGTTTACGGCTAGAGCTATAGTTAGGGTTAGGGATACGATTAGGGTTAGCGTTGGGTTCGGGTTGGAGCTAAGGTTAGGTCTATGGTTAGGGTTAGTTTTAGGGTTACGTTTAGAGATAGGGTTAGGGTTTGTGTTATGTTTAGAGCTAGGGTGAGTTTTAAGGTTAAGGTTAGAGGTAGGGTTATGGTTATGGTTAG
Organism: Lasiurus borealis; assembly: GCA_004026805.1. Classification (NCBI taxonomy): domain Eukaryota; kingdom Metazoa; phylum Chordata; class Mammalia; order Chiroptera; family Vespertilionidae; genus Lasiurus; species Lasiurus borealis. The sequence goes on along the minus strand of PVJN01033824.1, from coordinate 8,899 downwards.
GGTTAAGGTATAGATAGGGTTAGAATTGGGATTAATTTAGGGATAGGTATAGAGTTATGGTTGGTTTAGAGCTAGTTTAGGGATAGAGTTAGGGTTAGGTTTAGGTTAGAGGTAGGTTAGTGTTAGGTTTAGGGTTAGGGTTTTGTTTAGGGTTTAGAACTAGTGTTAGGGATAGAGCTAGGTTTAGGGTTAGGTTAGAGATAGGTTAGTGTTAGGTTTAGGGTTAGAGACATGGTTAGGGTTAAGGGTAGAATTTGTGTTAGGGTTAGGGTTAGAGCGAGGGTTAGGGTTAGAGTTAAGTTCAGGGTTAGATTCAGGGTTAGGGTTATTGGAAGAGCTAGGGTTAGGTTTAGGGTAGGATTAATGTAAGGATTAGGAGAGGGCTAGGGCTAGGCTATGGGCTATGTCTAGGGTTAGGGGTTGGGTTAGGGTTAGGGTTAGGGGTAGGGGTAGGTTTAGGGTTAGATAGGGTTTGGGTTAGGGGTAGAATAGAGATAGGGTTAAGGGTAGAATTAGGTTTAGGGTTAAGGTTAGAGCTAGGGTTAGTGTTAGGGTTAGAGCTAGTGTTAGGGTTAGGCTTAGAGTTAGAGCTAGGGTTAGAGATAGGGTTAGGTGTAGGGTTAGGGTTTGGTTTTGGGTTAATGTTAGGGTTAGAGATAGGGTTAGGGTTTACTTTTAGTGTAGATCTAGAGTTAGGATTTGGGTTAGGGTTAGCGTTAGGGTTAAGGTTAGATTAAGGTTATAGCTAGGCTTAGAATTAGGGTTAGGGTTAGCGTTATGGTTAGAGTTAGGTTTAGGGTTAGGGTTAGAGCTAGATTTAGCCTTAGGGATAGGGTTAGGTTTAGTTTTAGGGTTAGGATTAGATCTAGGATTAGGTTTATGCTTAGGGTTAGGTTTAGGAATAGGTTTAGGATTAGGGTTAGGGTTAGGGTTAGAGTTAGAGTTAAGGTTAAAGATAGAGTGATGGTTAGGTTAGGATTAGGGTTAGGGTAAAGTGTTGAGTTAGTGTTTGGGTTAGAGGTAGGGTTAGGGTTAGGGATAGAGCTAGCGTTAGGGTCAGGGTTAGGGTTACTATTATTGTTAGAGGTAGTGTTAGGTTTGGGTTACGGTTAGATTTGGTTTTAGGGTTAGGGTTAGGGTTAGAGCTAGTGTTAGGGTTAGGGTTAGAGTTAGAGCTAGGTTTAGGGTTAGAGTTAGAGCTAGCGTTAGGTTTAGGGTCAGAGATATGGTTATGGTTATGCTTAGGGTTAGAGTTATTACTGCGTTTAGTGTTAGTGTTAGGGTTATAGCTAAGGTTAGGTCTATGGTTTGGGTTAGGATTAGGGTTAGGTGTAGAGATAGGGTTAGAGTTTGTGCTAGATTTAGATCTAGGTTTAGGTTTAGGGTGTAGTGTTAGGGTCAGAGGTAGAGTTAGGGTTAGAGATAGGGTTAGGTTTAGTTTTAGGGTTAGGGTTAGAGCTAAGTTTAGGGTTAGGGACAGGTTAGGGTTATTGTTAGGGTTAGGGTTAGAGCTAGGGCTAGGGTTATGGTTAAGTTTAGCATTAGAGAAAGGGTTAGTGTTAGGGATAGAGCTAGGGTTGGTTTAGGGTTAGAGCTAGGGTTAGGGTTAGGTTTAGTGTTGGGCTTAGATGTAAGGTTTTGGTTAGCATTACTGATAAGGTTAGAGCTAGGGTTAGGGATTCGGTTAAGTTTAGCGTTAGAGACAGGGTTAGGTGTAGAGCTAGGGTTACGTTTAGGTTTAGGGTTAGGCTTAAATGTAATGTTATTTTTAGGGTTAGTCTTAGAGGTAGGGTTAGTGTAGGGTTACTGATAAGGTTAGAGCTAGGTTTAGGGTGAAGGTTCGGGGTAGAGATAGGGTTAGAATTAGGATTAATTTAGGTGTAGGTTAAGAGTTATGGTTAGGTTTAGAGCTAGGATTAGAGATAGAGTTAGGGTTAGGGTGAGGTTAGAAGTAGGTTAGGGTTAGGGTTAGGGTTAGAGACAGGGTTAGGGTTAAGGGTAGAACTTGTGATAGGTTTAGGGTTAGAGCTAGGTCTAGGATTACCGTTAAGTTCAGGGTTAGAGTGATGGTTAGGGTTAGGGGAAGAGCTAGGGTTATGTTTTTTTGTCGAATTAGTGTAAGGATTTGAGAGAGGGCTAGGGCTAGGCTATGGGCTATGCCTAGGGTTAGGGGTTGGGTTAGTGTTAGGGTTAGGACTAGGGTTAGTGCTATGGTTAGGGCTAGGTATAGGGTTAGGGTTAGAGATCGGTTTTGGTTTAGGGGTAGAATGGGGTTAGAGTTAGGGTTAGAATTAGGTTTAGGGTTAAGGTTAAAGCTAGGTTTAGGGTTAGGGTTAGAGCTGGGGTTAGGTTTAGGTTTAGGGTTAGCATTAGAGCTAGCATTAGGATTAGGGTTAGAGATAGGGTTATGGTTATGGTTAGGGTTAGGGTTATGCTAGTTTTAGGCTTAGGGTTAGGGCTAGATCTAGGGTTAGGGATAGTTTTAGGTTTATGGTTAGGGTTAGGGCTAGGGCTAGCGTTAGGGTTTGGATTTTTCTTAGGTGTACTGCTAGGTTTAGGGTCGGATTAGGGCAAGTATCTGAGAGAAGGCTAGGGCTAGGCTATGGGCTATGTCTAGGGTTAGGGGTTGGCTTAGGGATAGGGTTAGGGCTGAGGTTAGAGCTAGGATTAGGGTTAGGGTTAGAGAGAGGGTTAAGGTTAGAGGTAGAAGAGGGTTAGGGTTTAGGCTTAGAATATGGGTTAAGTGTAGGATTAGGTTTTGGGTTAATGTTAGAGCTAGGGATAGAGCTAGGTTTAGGGTTAGGGTTAGAGCTAAGATTAGGGTTAGGGATAGGGTTAGTGTTAGCGTTAGGGTTAGGGTTAGAGCTAGGTTTAGGGTTATGGTTATGGTTAAGATTAGGTTAGAGGAAGGGTTAGGGTTAGGTTTAGGGTTAGGGTTAAGGTTAGGGTTAGTTTTAGGGTTAGAGATAGGATTAGGGTTAGGGGTAGAATAGGGTTAGGGTTAGGGTTAGAATCATGGTTAGGTGTAGGTTTAGGTTTAGGGTTAGGTTTAGAGCTCGGGTAATGATTAGGATTAGGGTTAGGGTTAGAGCTAGGTTTAGGGTTAGAGATAGAATTAGGGTTGGGGTAGAATTGGGTTAGGGTTAGAGCTAGGATTAGGGTTAGGGATAAGGTTAGGTGTTAGTGTTAGTGTTAAGGTTAGAGCTAGGGTTAGCTTTAGAGCTATGGTTAGGGTTACGGTTAAGTTTAGCGTTACAGAAAGGGTTAAGGTTAGGGGTAGAGCTAGGGTTAGGTTTAGGGTTAAAAACAATGTTAGGGTTAGGTTTAGGGTTAGGCTTAGAGGTAGGGTTAGGGTTAGGGTTAGGTATAAGGTTAGGCTTAGAGCTAGGGTTAGGGTTAGGGTTTGGGTTAGGGATAGAGCTAGGGTTAGTTTTTGGATTAGGTTTAGGGTTAGGGTTTGGTTTAGGGTTAGGTTTATGGTTAGAGCTAGGTTTAGGGATAGGTTTAGGGTGAGAGATAGGTTTAGGGTTTGGGTTAGGGTTCGGGTTAATCTTAGGGTTAGTGTTAGGTTTAGGGTTAAGGTTAGGGTTAGATGTAGGGTTAGGATTAGGCTTAGGGTTAGGGTTAGAGTAAGGGTTAGTTCTTTGTTTAAGGTTAGGATTAGGGTTAGGGTTAGAGATAATCCTAGGTTTCAGGTTAGACCTAGGGTTAGTGTTAGTGTTAGTGATAAGATTAGGTTTAGGGTTAGATGTAGGATTTGAATTAGGGTTCCGGTTAGTGTTAGTGTTAGTGTTAGGGTTAGTGTTATGGTTAGAGCAAGGACTAGGGTTAGGGTTAGGTTTAGAGCTAGGGTGAGGGTTTGCGTTAGGGTAAGAGCTAGGTTTAGGGTTAGGATTAGGTTTAGGGTAGGATTAGGGTAATAATTTGAGATAGGGCTCGTGCTAAGCTATGGGCTATATCTAGGGTTAGGGGTTGGGTTAGGGTTAGGTTTAGGAGTAGGGTAATTAAGTGATAGGGATAGGGCTAGGGATAGGGTTAGAATTAGATAGTGTTTGGGTTAGGGGTAGAATAGGGTTAGGGTTAGGTTTAGAGCTAGGGTTAGGATTTGGGTTAGGGTTAGGGTTAGGTTAGGGTTATAGCTAGGCTTAGGATTAGGGTTAGGGTTAGGGTTAGAGCTAGGTTTAGGGTTAGGGATAGGGTTACTGTTAGTGTTAGGGTTAGTGCTAGGATTAGGGTTGGAGCTAGGGTTGTTTAGGTTTAGGTTTAGGGTTAGGGTTAGAGCTAGGGTTAGGGTTCATGTTAGGTTTAGGGTTAGAGTTAGGGTTAGGATTAGGATTAGTTTTAGGATTAGGCTTACTTTTAGGGTTAGGGTTAGAGGTAGGGTTAGGGTTAGGGTAAGGTTAGGGTTAGAGCTAGGATTAGGTTTAGAATTAGGTTAGGGTTACTGATAGAGCAAGAGTTAGGGTGAGGGTTAGGGTTACGATTACGGTTAGAGGTAGTGTTATATTTAGGTTAGGGTTAGAGGAGGTTTTAGGTTTTAGGCTTAGGGTTTTGGGTAAAGCTAGTGTTAGTGTTAGGGTTATGGTTAGAGCTAGGTTTAGGTTTAGAGTTAGAGCTAGCGTTAGGCATAGGGCCAGAGATAGCATTAAGTTTATGGTTAGGGTTAATGCTAGGTTTAGTGTTATGGTGATGGTTAGAGCTAAGATTAGGTTTAGGGTTAGGGTTAGGTTTAGGGTTAGGTTTAGAGATAGGGTTAGGGTTTGTGTTAGGTTTAGAGCTGGGGTTAGGTTTAGGGTTAAGGTTAAGGTTAGAGTTAGGTTTAGGATTAGGGTTCGTTAAGGTTAGAGGTACGGTTATGGTTAGTTTAGGGTAAAGGTTAGGGTTTTGGTTAGGGTTAGGTTTAGGGTTAGGGTTAGAGGTAGTGTTAAGGGTAGGGTTAGGTTACGGTTAGAGATAGGGTTAGAATTAGGCTTAGGGTTAGAGCTAGGTTTAGGTTTAGAATTATGTTAAGGGTAAGGTTTAGGGTTTGGCTTAAAGTAAGGGTTAGGGTTAGTGTTAGGTATAGGGTTAGAGCAAGGGTTAGGGTTAGAGTTAGGGTTAGAGCTAGGATTAGGTTTAGAATTAGGTTTAGTGTTAGTGTTAGGTTTAGTGTTAGGGTTAGAGCTAGGGTTAGGTTTAGGGTAGGATTTGAGTAAGAATTTGAGAGAGGGCTAGGGCTAAGCTATAGTATATGTTTAGGGTTAGGGGTTGGGTTAGGGATAGGTTTAGGAATAGGGTTAGGGCCAGGGATAGGGCTAGGGATAGGGTTAGGATTAGATAGGGTTGGTGTTTGGGGTAGAATAGGGTTAGGGTTAGGGTTAGAAATAGGTTTAGGGTTAAGGTTAGAGCTAGGGTTAGGTTTTGGTTAGAGCTATGGTTAAGGTTATTCTTACGGTTAGAACTAGACTTCAGGTTATTGTAGGTTTAGGGTTATAGCTAGGGTTAGGGTTAAAGATATGGTTAGGATTAGGTTTAGGGTTAGAGCTAGGTTTAGAGTTCGGGTTAGTGCTAGGGTTACGGTTCGGGTTAGTATTAGTTTTAATGCTAGGTTTAGGGTTAGGATTAGGGTTAGACCTATGATTATCTCTAGGTTAGGGTTAGCATTAGGGTTAGGGTTAGGGTTTCAGTTAGTGTTAGGGTTAGGGTTAGAGATAGGGTTAGTGTTCCAGTTAAGCTTAGCGTTACAGATAGGGTTAGGATTAGGGGTAGAGCTAGGGTTATGTTTAGCGTTAGAGAAAGGGATAGGGTTAGGGATAGAGGTATGGTTTGGTTTAGGGATTAGAGCTAGGCTTAGGGTTAGGTTTAGGGTTAGGCTTAGATGTAAGGTTAGGGTTAGGGTTACTGATAAGGTTAGAGCTAGGGTTAGGGTTTCGGTTAAGTTTAGCTTTAGAAACAGGTTTAAGGTTAGAGCTATGGTTAGGGTCATGGTTAGGGTAGGGTTAGGTTTAAATCTAGGGTTAGTGTTAGGGTTGCTGATAAGTTTAGAGCTAGGGTTAGGGTTAGGGTTCGGTTTAGAGTTAGGATTAATTTAGGGATAGGTTTAGAGTTATGGTTAGGTTTAGAGCTAGGGTTAGGGATAGAGTTAGGGGTAGGGTTATGTTAGAAGTAGGTTAGGGTTAGGGTTAGGATTAGAGACAGGGTTAGGGTTAAGGGTAGAATTTGCGATATGGTTAGGGTTAGAGCTAGGTTTAGGATTACCGTTACGTTCAGTGTTAGGGTGTTGGTTAGGTTTATGGGAAGAGCTAGGGTTAGGGTTAGTGTAGGATTAGGCTAAGGATTTGAGAGAGGACTAAAGCTAGGCTATGGGCTATGCCTAGGGTTAGGGGTTGGGGTTAGTGTTAGTGTTAGGGCTATGTTTAGGGCTAGGTATAGGGTTAGGGTTAGAGATCGGTTTTGGGTTAGGGGTAGAATAGGGTTAAGGTTAGGGTTAGAATTAGGTTTAGGGTTAAGGTAAAAGCTAGGGTTAGGGTCAGTGTTAGAGCTAGGGTTAGGGTTAGGGTTAACATTAGAGCTAGCATTAGGGTTAGGGTTAGAGATAGCGTTATGGTTATGGTTAGGGTTAGGGTTAATGCTAGTTTTAGGGTTAGCGATAGGGTTAGAGCTAGTGTTAGGGATAGTTTTACGTTTATGGTTAGGGTTAGGGCTAGGGCTAGCGTTAGGGTTTGGATTTTGCTTAGGTCTACGGCTAGGTTTAGGGTCAGAATAGGGCAAGGATTTGAGAGAGGGCTAGGGCTAGGGCTATGCTATGGGCTATGTCTAGGGTTAGGGGTTCACTTGGGGTTAGGGATAGGGTTAGGGCTGAGGTTAGGGCTAGGATTAGGATTAGGGTTAGAGATATGGTTAGGCTTAGGGGTAGAAGAGGGTTAGGGTTTATGGTTAGAATTAGGGTTAGGTGTAGGATTAGGTTTAGTGTTAGGGTTAGAGCTAGGATTACGGTTAGGGATAGGGTTAGTATTAGCGTTAGGGTTAGGGTTAGAGCTAGGGTCAGGGTTAGGGTTATGGTTAAGATTAAGGTTATAGGTAGGGTTAGGGTTAGGTTTAGGGTTAGCGTTAAGGTTAAGCTTAGTTTTAGGGTTAGAGATAGGGTTAGGGTTAGGGTTAGAATAGGGTTAGGGTTAGGGTTAGAATTAGAGTTAGGTGTAGGGTTAGGTTTAGGGTTAGGGTTAGAGATAGGGTTAGGGGTAGGGATAGGGTTAGGGTTAGCGTTAGGCTTAGGGTTAGAGCTAGGGTTAGTGTTCCGGTTAAGTTTAGCGTTACAGACAGGGTTAGTGTTAGGGATAGAGCTAGGGTCAGTTTAGGCTTAAAGACAGGGTTAGGGTTAGGTTAAGGGTTAGGCTTAGAGGAGGGTTAAGGTTAGGGCTAGGTATAAGTTTAGAGCTAGCGTTAGGGTTATAAATAGGGTTAGGGTTAGGGTTTGGGTTAGGGATAGAGCTAGGGTTAGTTTTAGGATTAGGTTTAGGGTTAGGTTTATGGTTAGAGTTAGGGTTAGGGTTAGGTTTATGGTGAGAGCTAGGGTTAGGGTTAGGTGTAATGTTAAGGTTAGCGTTAGAGGTAGGGTTAGGATTGGGTTAGGGTTAGGGTTAGAGTAAGGGTTAGTTCTTTGTTTATGGTTAGGTTTAGGGTTAGGATTAGAGATAATCTTAGGGTTCGGGTTAAACCTAGGGTTAGGGTTAGGGTTAGTGTTAGTGTTCGTATAAGTTTAGGGTTAGGTTTAGATGTAGGGTTAGGATTAGGGTTCCGGTTAGTGTTAGTGTTAGAGTTAGTGTTACGGTTAGAGCAAGGATTAGGGTTAGGGTTACGGTTAGAGCTAGGGTTAGAGTTGGGGTTAGGGTTAGGGTTAAAGCTAAGGTAACGGTTAGGGTTAGAGTAAGAGCTAGGTTTATTATTAGTGTTAAGGTTTATGGTTAGAGTTGGCAGTAAGGTTAGGGTTAGGGTTACGTTAGTGTTACAGCTAGGGTTACGTTTAGGGTAGGATTAGGGTAAGAATTTGAGAGAGGGCTAGGTCTACTCTGTGGGCTATGTCTAGGGTTACAGGTTGGGTTAGGGTTAGGTTTAGGGGTAAGGTTAGGAATAGGGATAGGGATAGGAATAGGGATAAGGATAGGGATAGGGTTACGATTAGATAGGATTTGGGTTAGGTGTAGTATAGGGTCAGGGTTGCGGTTAGGGTTAGAGCTAGGGTTAGTATTTGGGTTAGGGCTAGAGTTAGGTTTCGGGTTAGGTTATGGTTAGAGCTAGGCTTAGGATTAGGTTTAGGGTTAGGGTTGAGTTACAGCTATGTTTAAGGTTAGGGATAGGGTTAGGGTTAGTGTTAGGGTTAGGCTTAGAGCTAGGATTAGGGTTGGAGCTAGCGTTAGGTTTACGTTTAGGGTTAGGGTTAGGGTTAGAGCTAAGCTTAGGGTTCGGTTGGGTTTAGGTTTAGAGCTAAGGTTAGGATTAGGATTATGGTTAGAGCTAGGGTTAGGTTTAGGATTAGGTTTACCTTTAGGTTTAGCGTTAGGGATAGAGCTAAGGTTAGAGTTAGGGTTCAGGTTAGGTTTATGGTCAGAGGTAGGGTTTGGGTTAGAGCTGGCCTTAGGTTTAGGGTTAGGTTTAAGTTTAGAGTTAGGGTTAGGGTTAAGATTAGGGTTACGGTTATGGTTAGAGGTAGGTTTAGGTTTAGGTTAGGGTTAGAGCCTCTTTTAGGGTTTGGGTTAGGGTTAGAGCTAGTGTTAGTGTTAGGTTATGGTTAGAGCTAGATTTAGGTTTAGAGTTAGAGCTAGAGTTAGGGTTAGGGCCAGAGATAGGGTTATGGTTAAGTTTAGTGTTAGGGTTCATGCTAGGTTTAGTGTTAGGTTTAGTGTTAGAGCTAAGGTTAGGA
>PVJN01033823.1:0-23173 GCA_004026805.1 Lasiurus borealis | reverse complement strand
TTCTAACGTTTAAGTCCTGTATCCATTTGGAGTTTATTTTTGTATTTGGTGTAAGTTGGTGGTCCAGTTTCATTTTTTTGCATGTGTCTGTCCAATTTTCCCAACACCATTTATTGAAGAGGCTATCTTGGCTCCATTGAGTGTTCATGCCTCCTTTGTCAAATATTAGTTGAGCATAGTGGTTTGGGTGGATATCTGGCTTCTCTATTCTATTCCATTGGTCTATATGTCTGTTCTTGTGCCAGTACCAGGCTGTTTTGAGAATCATTTTTATTTTTAAATTACATTTTACATACATTATTATATTAGTTTCAGATGTATACCTTCAGTGATTAGACATTACATAATTTACTAGGTGATCATCCTGATAAATCTCACACCCATCTGGCACCATATAAAGTTATTAGAATATTATTGATTATATTCTCTATGCTGTACTTTACCTCCTGTGACTATTCTGTAACAACCAATTTGTACTTCTTAATCCCTTCACCTTTTCATCCACCTCCTTATCCCCCTCCCACCTGGCAACCATCATAATGTTCTCTGTTTTTATGAGTTGGTTTCTGTTCTGTTTGTTCATTTATTTTGTGTGTGTGTGTTTTTTTAGATTCAATCAGTGATAGATATGCATTTATTTCCATTTTATTATTCAAAATTTTCTCCTTCTCCTCCTCCTCCTTTTCTCCTTCTTCCTTCTCCTAGACCCTTTAATATTTCTTGTAATACTGGTTTGGTGGTCAATAACTCTTTTAGCTTTTCTTATATGGGAAGCCCTTCATCAGTCCTTCAATTATAAATGATAACTGTTGGGTAGAATAATCTTGGCTGTAGGTTTTTGCTTTTCATCACTTTGAATATTTTGTGTCACTTCTTTCTGGCCTATAAAGTTTCTGTTAAGAAGTCAGGTGACAGTCTTTTTTTTTTTTTAAAGTCAAATACCTAGAATATCCTGTATTACAATTACTTTTTAAAAAAATAATGTATTTTTATTTCAGAGAAGAATGGAGGGAGAGGTAGAAACACCTGAAAGCGGAATAAACCTAATTGAGGAAGGAAAAAAAGATAAGAATTCAGCAGAAAAAGAAAAAAAATTGGGTAGTGAGGAAAAGGAAATGCCCTTGATTGGAATTGAACTTGGGACTCTTCAATCCACAAGTTGATGCTCTATCCACAGAGCCAAATTGGCTAGTCAGTTGACAGTTTAATGGGAACTCCCTTATAAGTAATGAACTGCTTTTCTCTTGTTGCTTTTAAGATTCTTTTTGTCTTTGACCTTTTGTATTTTATTTTATTTTTATTTTTTAAAAAATATATTTTATTGATTTTTTACAAAGAGGAAGGGAGAGGGATAGAGAGTTAGAAACATTTATGAGAGAGAGACATTGATTAGCCACCTCCTGCATGCCCCCTACTGGGGATGTGCCCAAAACCAGGATACATGCCCTTGACCAAAATCGAACCTGGAACCCTTCAGTCCACAGGCCGACGCTCTATCCACTGAGCCAAACCGATTTCAGCTGACCTTTTGTATTTTCATTATGATGTGTCTTGCTGTGGGCCTCTTTGAGTTCATCTTGTTTGGAACTCTCTTTGCTCCCTGAACTTTTATAAGTCTTTTTCCTTAACTAGGTTAGGGAAGGTTCTTGTCATTTTTTCAAATAGGTTTTCAATTTCTTGCTCCCTCTCTTTTGCTTCTGGCACCCTAAAAATTTTTGGTATGCTTGAAGTTGTCTCAGAGGTTCCTTACACTATCCTCATTTTTTTCTTCTTCTGGGTATTCTTTGCTTCCTTATATTCCAAATTGTTAATTTGATTTTTGGCTTCATCTACCCTACTATTGATTCCCTGTAAATTATTTTTATTTCATTTAGTGTGTTTTTCATTTCTGACTGGTTCTTCTTTATGCTCTTAAAGTTTATTGGGACTCCTCATAACCAGTGTTTTAAACTCTGCATGTAGTAGATTGCCTGTCTCCATTTTGTTTAGTTATTTTTCTAGAGTTTTATTCTATTATTTCATTTGGGATATGTTTCTTCATTTCCTCATTTTTCAGCTTCCCTGTGTTTGTTTCTATGTACTAGGTAGAGCTTCTATGTCTCCCAGGCTTGGGAGAGTGACCCAATGTAGTAGGTATTCTGTAGGGTCCAGTAGCACAGTCTCTTTGATTACCCGAGCTGAGGTGTATCCCCTGTATAGACTGTGTACATCCTTCTCTTGTAATTGAACCTTGAGTTCTGTTGGCACCTTAATGGGTGGGTTTTACTCCTGGCCAATCAGCTACAAGGACTGGCTGTGACCATGGACCACCATGGAGGATAAGCTGTGCAGGGGCCCATCCAACATAGTAGAACCATTACTTCAGTGGGGCTCTGGTGCCACTGAGTCCACCCCTTAACTGAGTCACTTGTAGGGGTGCTTGGGTGGTGATGCTTCAACATGGTCTGAGGCTATCTACTAGGTGAACTGGCTCAGGGGTTTTCCAGGAGGTAAAAGCCAAGCTCAGCCACTGCCTCTGTTCTGCCTGGGGCCACCTGGCATGAGCTAGGAATCTGTAGATGGCTGCTACTGGTGAAGGGTGTGGAGGTGCCAAGGCAAGGCCAAGCTTAGAACCAAGGTTGGAAAAGCCACTGGAAACAGCTTGGGTAGGCCTGAAAGTTGGGTGGTGTGTGACCTCAGAGAATCACTAGGGTGGAGCAAATAGTATAGCCAGTTTGATGGAGTATGAGTTATAGCATCCACCTGGTGCTTCTGTGAGAGAAAGGCTCACTGAAGGAGCAATGGCCTCTGCCAGCACTTCTGTCTGGGAGAAAGTTGTCACCCCAGCATTGGAGCTCAGAGGGAGTAAGTCTGAGTAAGTCCATTGGTAGGCCCTTTAAAAGGTACTGCCTGGGACTCCAGCAGCCTCCATCTCACTCAGCCTTAATTACTGCTGTTTTTTACAGCCAGAAGTTATGAGAAATTCTCTTTCTCTTACTGAAACCCTGACCTAAGAGGTCTTGTGTGGGGTTGGGACCTTTGCTCCTCAGGGTGGTCATCCACAGCCAAAATATCCCTCCCAATTTTTATGGTATCCAACACAAGTGGGTTTAGGACCAGCCCACTCTGTATCTTTGCCTCTCCTACCAACCTTTCTGTGGCTTTTCCTTTAATTCCTTTGTTGTAGGACTTCATTCAGTCCATTTTCAGTGTGTTTTGAATGATGATTTTGTAATTCAGTTGTAATTTTATTGTGGTGTGGGAGGTTGAGTAGGCAATTGGAAACACAAGTTTCCCGCTTAAGAGAGCTCAGTCAAGAAAGGTATTTGGGAGATGACAGTTGAAGGTATGGGATTGATGAGATCCTCCAGAGTGTAGGAATGTAGAAAGAGATATAAATTCATTCTACAGGCAGGACCTCAGACCATGATGATGGGAGAGAAATAGACAGTAAAGAGAAGCAGGAGTCAGGCTGAACACTAGTGTACTCTTGGCAATGGTGATGCCTTTGATAAGATCAGGAAGGCCTGGATGGGGTACATGTGAATATTAGAGTAGAAAATATTTAGTAAATGCCTAATTAAAAAGAGAATATATATTTAAGGCTCATAAGCTGAGGCTCTGAAAGTTTCAGGCTAGTGAGGAGCCAAAATGACCTCATTTATGTATAAGGTAGCCCTCAGTACAACCCTGAATCTCCGGTGTTACCAGCAGGTGGCGCATTCCGCATGGTGCTAGATGAGCTTCCAAAGCCCATTCGCCTGGAAACTTTGCTACCTTGCCATTTAGCCTTGAGCCTGCAAAATGTTTGTTTTTGTTGTTCTTTTGTTTGTTTTGCAGGACATGGAGAGGAACAGTATTTTTTAATGCCAATAGTTACTGCTTTTTGTCTGAGTCAGTATGTACTTATTCCTAATGTTACAGAGCTCATCAAGGGGAGGCCTGTTCCCATGTGTCCTTTTTAGGCATCAGTAGATTTGGTGCTTTGATATTTGTTGAATGTGCCAAATGGTAAGTAATTAGAAACAGAGAAGTTTCACTTATATCTCGTCAAGGTTAGATATTAACTGTCAAAAAGAGGACAAGATAAACTTGGAATAAAAATAATGTGTGTGTGGTTATTAATGTGCTGTGCTTGCCTTTAGACATGTCGGATGGTAGTTTTGCTAAGTGGAAATGGTCAAAATTGGAAGAAGATGATGCTCCAGGATCCCTTTCCTCCGTGACAGAAGGAGCAGACTTGGCAGGTAACGTTATGCATCCAGCCAACCAGTCAAGCAAGAATGTGAGAAAGTGTAAGCACTGAATGTACCAACATGAATGACCAGGGAGTTACAGTTTGAAGATTAGAGCAGCTGCAGACTCCTAAAAACTAAGTGTTCTGTCCTTGCAGAGACACATAAATTGCTGCACAAATTACAGATAAAAGCCAGCACATCTTCTAGCCTTTAGATTTCTGCCTCTTAACTTCTCTTTATGGCAGTTTTCAGGGCCTAGGCATTCCTAAACATATAGGTCTCTGCTTTAGTTGATAGTTGTTAACTGTTTCTGTGGTGGATACATTCACTCTATACCCGTGAAGGAGGAGGATCTGAAATGTCTGCATTTTGGGAGATGGCCTTCTGGATGAGTGGCGCCACTATGTTTTGAAACACAAGGCTCCAAAAGGGCAGATTTAGAAGCCAGAGGTACTGGAGGGTGGTGAAGAGCCAGGCAGCCTGGCTTCCAGTCCTCAAGCAGCTGGTGTGAGCTTGCACAAGGTATCTGATCTTCTATAATTTATTTTTATGAGGATTAACAGAGTTGACACGAATCTCTTAGAATGATGCCAGACCCCTCATGTGCTCTCAGGAAACTTCTGGCATCCAGAGTTGTTATGCTAGCGTTTCCCTCATAGAAATGTCCTACCCATCACATTCTCTTAAAACTTACCACACTTCAGCCTGCTTCTCAGACATCATATTGTTGCACTGATGTAAAGCGCTGGGAAAGTTTGGATGAAGCGGGCACTTGCTGGAGAAGATTTGGTAAGAAGCAGCATGTAGTGGGGACACAACTTGAGTTGGGTTTGTCGGCATCAGCCAGAGTCAGCCCTCTGCAGTCAAGCCAGGCAGCCAAGGGCTTCATGGATCGGATGTGTGCTTCTGCCTCACTCCATCCTCTGGGCAGCTGATGGACTGAGCACTTTGTTAATTTTACTTAATGTTCTCTTTTTATTGTTCAGAAAGCATTTCTACTCCATCCCTGGCTATTGTGCCAGAGAACTTGAATAGCTCTGCTGTTATCACAACCTTTGAGAACTTCACTAGAGAACTGGAAAGAAAATGTGAGGTAATGGTCCACTGAAAATGAAAAGCTAGCTTGTTATGAGTTTAAAGGTTCATATTATTTATTAACTAGAGGCCCGGTGCACAAAATTTGTGCATGGGGGTGTGTGTCCCTCAGCCCAGCCTGCATCCTCTCCAATCTGGGACCCCTTAATGGATGTCCAACTGCCCATTTAGGCCCTATTCCAGTAGGATTGGGCCTAAATGGGCAGTTGGACATTCTTCTCACAATCCAGGACTGCTGGCTCCCAACTGCTCACCTGCCTGCCTTCCTGATTGCACCTAACTGCTTCTGCCTGCCAGCCTGATCACCCCTAACTATTCCTCTGCCAGCCTGATGCCTAACTGCTCCCCTGCCAGCCTATTTGCCCCTAACTGCCCTCCCCTGCAGGCCTGGTTCCCCCAAACTGCCCTTTCCTGCAGGCCTGGCCCCCCACCCCAATTGCTCTTCCCTGCAAGCCTGGTTGCCCCTAACTTCCCTTCTGGCCTGGTCACCCCTAACTGCCCTCCCCTGCAGGCTTGATTGTTTCCAACTGCCCTCCCTTGCAGGCCTGGTCCCTCCCAACTGCCCTCTCCTGCTGGCCATCTTGTGGTGGCCATTTTGTATCCACATGGGGGCAGCCATCTTGCATGTTGGAGTGATGTCAATCTGCATATTACTCTTTTACTAGATAAGATAGAGGCCTGATGCACAGGTGGGAGCCAGCTGGTTTGACCTGAAGGGTATCTTGGATCAGGGTGGGTGTTTCCTTGGGGTATGGGGCGGCCTGGGCAAGGGACCTGTGGTGGTTTGCAGGCTGGCCACAACCCCTGGCAACTCAAGTGGAGGCCCTGGTATCTGGGATTTATTTATCTTCTATAATTGAAACTTTGTAGCCTTGAGTGAAGGCCTGGGCCTGCTAGGGTATGTGGAAAGTGTGGCTTCCTTCATTGCCAGGGAAATCCTCCTGCTCACTCCGTAGCCACAGCCATCTTGGTTGGATTAATTTGCATACTCACTCCTGATTGGCTGGTGGGCATGGCTTGTGGGTATAGCAGAGTGATGGTTAATTTGAATATTACTCTTTTATTAAGTAGGATATAATTATCTTTCATGTGTGCAAATATTCCTGAATCTGTCTTAGCTGTAGCCCCTGACTTCAAAGTCTTGGTGAATTGTGGTTTATATTTATAAGAGAGCTACTTCATGTTCATTTGCTGCCATGGGACCATGTGGAAATTGGACTCATGGTTAGGTGTCATTGATGGCATTCTCAGACAGCTAAACTACCAGCAATGATTTTGGCACAATGAGGGACAAGGAGGAGTGGGGAGAAAAAGGCATGTGGATAAGAGAGGTGTTTGGGACAAAGATGGCGTTAGGCTGTGGGAAGGTGCTCAGTAGAGTAGTGGCTTATCTGACACTACACCTGTAGGCTGTCCCAAAACTGTACATGCCAGATGAACGTTGGAATTATTTCAGTCTCTTCTTTCTTGTCCTATTTTTGTATATCCCAAGAGTTATTTAATAGCACATTTGAGAGAACTATCTTACACTAACATACATTCATTTAACTAAGTTGGAAGATCTCCAAGCTCTTATTTTCTACAATATTCTATAAGCTAATTTATAATGAAAAGTTGTACATGATATTCAATATGTGTTGAAATAGTATGAATGCAAGTTTTTCTATTTTATCTTATTGTTCTGTATTGGTACCAGCCCTGAGGTAGAACATGGGAGGTGTGTAGCATTGCACCTTATCACTGTTTGCTAGCAGTAATATTTGCTAGGAATGTTGTGTGCTGTCAAAATCTTTTTAATACAAAGCTGCTCTCAGTTTGTGTAGTTATGGTTAACCCAAATGTGATCTTGTATTGTTATTATGGTTTAGCTTAGGTACAGAAGGAGTGCACTTTATTCAGAATATGCAAAGCAAGCACCAAACTGCCTAATAAAACTTTTAAACCAGATACATCACTGTAGGTAAGTATTGGATTTCAAAACAAGTTTATAAAAGTGTGATTGCTCACAAATGTTTGTCTCATAACCACTGTGCTGGGTCGTGAAGAGTTGGAGGGGGAAGATGTGAGGTTTGAAACATTGCTTAACTCTTCCAGGTATTGGTTTTTCATAAGATGAGAGGCTGAACTGAAGGCTCTCCTTAAGCCTTTTTATAGTACCATCATATGGTTCTAAAATACTATTTTTAAAATGTTCATAATCCAACTGTGAAAGTAGGGCAAGCATGTAACATGCTAGATAAATGATATGTGGTATAGACAAACAGTGGGATATCCAACTTAAAAAATGAATGGAATTCTAATATAAGATACAACACAGATGAATCTTGAGGACATTATTTTAAGTGAAATATATAAAAGGACAGTTATTGTATGACTCCACTTATATGAAGAACCTAGAATAGGCATATTCATAGAGACATAACGTGGAATAGGGGTTTCCAGTGATTGGGGGATTGGGAAATGGGTATTGTTAAATAAATAAAGAGTTTCTATTTTGGATGATGGAAAAATTCTGGAAATGGAGAGTGGCGATGGTTACACAACATTGTGAATGTCCTAACACTACTGAATGGTACATTTAAAATGATCAAAAGGGTCCATTTTATGTATATTTTGCCACAATTTAAAAAAAATACTACACATTCATGCACACACAGACCCTTGTCACCATGTAGCAAGAAGTAAAAGGGAGCTGAGATTTCAGACAGATGTGAAGGACAAGAAGTGTGAGTGGAGAGATGGGTTTCTGTAGTGACTGGAGTTGATCCAGAGTGATTACAGTGTAAGTGCTTCTGGAGTGAGGTTTTGGAAACAGAGATTTTAATGATGTAGGGAAGGTGAGTATAGAGATGGTTCCTGTTGGAGAGAATGGCTGGTAAGGGAAGGTGGGGAAGAAAGTGATGGCAGGCTGGTTTGCTTAACTGAAGTAGAAAGTTTCTTAGGGCAGAATATATAACATGAATAGAAATTTATAATTTTTTCCAAACATTTATACATGCACTGTCATTTGAGTCTCAAAACAAGTCCATGAGAGACTTTGGACTCATAGAATTTCCACCATCTTTTAAGGTGCATACATGTACTCATTTTTTAAAATATTAGTTTTATTGGTTTTTAGAAAGAAAGGAGGGAGAGGGAGAAAGAGAAACAGAGAAGTGAGAGCAGAACATGGATCAGCTGCCTCCTACACAAATCTTCTACTGGAGATGGAGCCCTGCAACCTGGGAATGTGCCCTGAGTGGGAATATAATCATCCCGAGATCATTTTGGTGCATAGGATGATGCCCAACCAGCTTAGCCACACAGCCATGACTTTACTCATCGCTTTGTTCAGCAAATGCACACAGCAGCGCTCATTGGGTGCCGGGTTCAGCGCTCCATGCAGGTGTGCAGGTAGAGCAAACTGTAGGGCGGCTTGCCTTCGAGGAGCCTCCTGCCGAATGGAGAAGACACGCAAGAAGTGAGCGAACAAATAAGCAGTTTAGATGGTGGTTAGTCACAGAATAGTGACTGTTAGAAATTTCACAACAAAACTGTAGAGATGGGAGAAGTTAGCCAATTTCAATTTTCAGAGCCAGCTTACACAAGAAAAGGGGGAGCAAATGGAAGGTAATCAATGGTCAGTGGTACAGTGGCTGCTGCTGGCCCAGGCCTGGCGGTGGCCCCCTTTCCCTGCATCCTCTCTCCTTTGTTCTGCAAAGTATGATTTGAAATACCAGCTTCCTCCGGCTCCTGTTGAAAAGCTAAATCAAAGTTTGCATAGTACATTTCAGGGTGAGGATAGGCAGGCATGAGGGGAGGGAAGAGAGACATGTCTTCTTAAGAACTGTATGGAGAAGAACCTGACGTATTCTTACAGGAAGAGGATTAAAAGGGTCTTTGCCACAGCCAAGCAGTCCAGTGAAATCTGTTGCTTTTACCTTTATCAGGCTGAATAAACTAGAGCAGTTTAACAATTTTGTTCTTCAAGAGCTGACCAGCCTTGAGAAAGATATGCAGGCTCTGAAACGCCTTGAGAAGGATGTTCTGGTAAGTTTTTCTGTGTTTACAACATTCTCTGTGACTTACGAGAATCTGTTCTAGGGTGAAATAACAGCTTACTGCTTTAAGACACATTTTGTTCAATTTTAGGAGTTTTGGGGAAAACAGGCTGCTGATCTGAAATCATTCTGCGATCTCCAAATGCTGAGGTATTTTTTTTAAAAATATTATTTCTAGAAGTATCTTAGTTGAAGTGTTAGGTAGTGGGGGTTGATATTGGTAAAACTTCACACAGAAGCCATTTTGTGGCGCTCTGAGCAAAGTGTGGCTTGGGACATCTACCTAGAAATGTAAATTTTGAAAAGCAGGAAGAGGTCATCCAAATTGCAGTGTTTTTGATCCAAGTTCATTTATTTTAAGTGATACAGTAAAAAATTAAAGTGAGTAGATTTTGAGCAAAATATTTAGATTTGTGAGTAAACAGTTGATTTTCAGTTGTATACAGTATTGTGTTCTTGGTCAAGAGCACACACATAGAAGACAACAAGTGGGTTTATTTACCTCACATTCTGCGGCTGCAGCTTTTGTCCCTTCAGCTGCATGTGGAGAGGGCAGCACTTCTGCCTGGGAGGAAGTTGAGTGTTTTTTCCCACTTGAATAATCAGAAAAGATCCCTGTGTAATTTTGCAGTGGCTAAAGCTGTGTCTGCCAGTAGAGAACCAGCTCTGTCACAGAAATCTATGTCAGATAGACGGTATTCTACTTGTACCATATATTTCAAACAACACTTTAGAAATTTGAGTTATCTCTCCTCCATTACTCTATTTAGCACAATAATAATGACAGTACAGACCATGGGTTTTCAAAATGGTTTCATACGCACATCGCTCTCCCTGTATCCTCCTATGTGATTAAAGGGCATATGCTTTTAGAACCTCTTCACTGAGTGCCCCAGATTTCGAATGGTTCTCGAACATTTTGGAATTAGAACCTCTTAAACTTAAATTTTTTTAAAGTATAATTTCTATTTTATTTATTTTTCCAGAAAATTTTACTTTAGTCCTTAAGAACTTAGCTCTTACATGGGCTTTGGTGGAGGTCATGGGGCCGCACCTGTAGGTCTAAATTGGGACAAGGGTGCTTGGTCCTTCCCAGTTTTAGGAGAAGGACTCCTGACCACCTTGCTGTGAACGGCATAGCTCACACGGCAATGGAGTTTCACATACAGCTTGGGAAGCACTTAGGTGGTGAAGACATTCACTTTGGAAATTACTTTAATGGCTGTGATTGAGACTTAAACTGTGTTTTGAATGAAGAAACTTTTTAAAAAATTTTAGAAAGGGAGGGGGGAGAGAGAGAAACATCAATGATGAGAGAGAATCATTGATCAGCTGCCTCTTACATGCCCCCCACTGAAGATCAAGCCAGAAACCTAGGCATGTCCCTGACCAGGAATCGAATTGGGACCTTCTCATTCATAGGTCAACGTTCAACCACTGAGCCTACTAGCTGGGCTTCGAATGAGGAATGTCTTAATGGACTTGTCATTGGCACGTATCGGGCACAGATGGTGTAGTGAATAGGCTGCACATGGCTATGGCCTTTTTTGGTATGACCATTGTTCCTTCTTTTTTTGGTCTTCTTGGAAGCAAGGACCAAAGAGAGACTTAAACTTTTAAAATTTATTGAGGATCCCCAAAGAGCTTTTGATTTATGGGTTATATCTGGGAAAAATTTCCATACTAAAAATTGAAACTGGGCCTAGCCGGCATTGCTCAGTGGTTGAGCACTGACCTATGAATCAGGAGGTCACGGTTTGATTCCTGGTCTGGTCAGGCCATATGTCAGGGTTGCAGACTTAATCCCCAGCATGGGGCATGCAGGAGGCAGCCAATCAATGATTCTTCCTCATCATTGATGTTTCTCTCTTTCCCTCTCCCTTTCTCTCTGAAATCAATCAAATATATATATATGTTAAATTGAGATTGGGATTTTAAAAAACATATATTAAAAATAAATAAATTTGTACATATTTATATAAGCACAGATTTTATGAAAAATAAGCAGATTTTTGAAAGCAGGAAATGTGAGAAGAGGAGCACTTTTTTATATTTTTGGAAATTTCTTTAATGTGTGGTCTAATAGAAGACAGTTGCATTCTCATCTCTGCTTCTGAATTCAGTCTGTTGTGATATCACGTCCTGCAGCCTCTGGAAATTGAACTGTATATTCATGAGCGAGTAAGAGTAAAAAAAGCAAATAATGTTTTATTATTATTATCATTTGCCAAAATACATTTTGACTTCAAAGAACCTTTGGAAGCTTAGTTTCTTTAGAGGTCCCCAAGGAAAGGAGGTGGGTCTCTTTAGAGTTCCAAAGATTCACACTTTGAGAAATGCTAATATAAAGCAACACTATAATAAGCATTAGAGAAGATTATGCCTCCTAGTCTTCTGAAACCTGGAGTAGTAAGTCACTTATTATGAATGAAGCCAGGTTTTAGATAACTGTCTCTCTAGTTCTACAGATTACATTGAAGGATGCTAATTACTATTTACATTCATCTCCCTTGATAATAGGTCCCCCTTTATGAATTTAGAATAATTCAAAGAACAAAACTACTTCTAAATATACATTCCTCTGGGTTTTGCATTTGCTCCACTTTTCTTCCAAACACCTAAGGAAACCACCCTGTGTCTTGCATGTGAGAGAGGATGGTGATGCTCTTAGCTCACACTGAATGTTGACTGGGTGCCAGGCTCTGAACTAAGCACTTGAAGTGTCATGAGATTTAGAAAAGTTAATTAGCTTGGTTGATATCCAGTATCTGGATTTGGTCAGTATCCATTGTCTGTCCCTTTGTCATGTTGACACATTTGTGTTGAGCTTATATAATTTTCTAGGGAGATAAGGACATTTTTCAGACTAGATTATTTCAGCCCCTATTATAGGGCTACAAAGATATTTGGATTCAGTAATTTGAGTTGTGGTCATGAAATACCTCTGCATATATGTGGGTTAGTGGTATTGGCAGATGATGCATAAAATAGAATCAAGTTTAATATTAATTTCTTATGTCAGTATCCTAGATTGGCCATTGACTCTCTCAGCCAACATAGATAACAATCTATGAAATAACTCTATCTTCATGTATATGCATAATACGTATATTCCTATTTTTAATTGCCCAATGTGAATATAATGAGATGGACTAATTTCTTCCAGGCTTAATGCAATTCAGCCTTCCTGAAGAAAGCCAGTGTCCAGTTTTATTACCGCATTTCTGGGGTAGGTACAAGACTGGCTTTGTTCAGATGATGTGTACTGGAGTGGGGGAAGCAAACACTAAAAGATAGGTTGTCCATATAACAGCTCTTCACTGAGCTTTCTCCTCTTTCACAATATCTCCCATCTTAGCTATTATTCTCTTGGATCTGGGTCATTCATTCACTAAACATTTACAGATGAGTGCTTGCTCTGTTGTCAAGCACTATGCAAAATGTGGAAATACAGTTGTTATCACACAGACACGCCCCCACTCCATTAAAAATAAATTCCCTGAAGGAATACAGAAAAAAAAGACAAGTAAACAAAAATAATTGCAAGTTTACTAAATGCTTTGGGGGTTATTAACAAGGTATTTTGGCAAAGAGTAATAGTCTAAAGTATCAATTTCAAAGGTTTCCCTAAAGAAGTGACATTTAAGGTGAATAGATTTGGGAACAGTTAGGCAACCAAATTGGGTAGGGGAGAACTTGACATCTTTGAAGAACTCAAGTGCTTGCCTCACAGTGGTATAAGGGACAGTTATTTGAAATGAAGCTGGGAACATAGTCAACTTTCAGTGAGATAAGGCCTCATTGCCCTTGTTGAGGAGTTTGAATTTTATACTAAAGATGAAGGAAAATTTGGATGGGTTTGGAGCAAAGGCATTGAAGATGAGGGTAATATAATCTGCTTTATATTTTAAGAAAAACATTCTAGCTACTGTGTTGAGAATTGATTGGGGAAGTATAGAATAGAAGGCGAGAGGAAGAGTAGAAGAGGAAGGTGTTGGAGGTGGACAAAAATGGAGATTCCAGATCCATCGTGGAGCTAGAATTAATAAATTACTGATAGATGGAAGGAATGAGTTTAAGAAAGAAATAAGATGACTCCTAGATTTTTGTCTTTTAGCAATTGGATGGGTGGTGATGCCAATTAGATAGCGAAGAATTGAGGTGGGAGGAATGTGTGGGTGGAGCAGAAATTAGAGTTAATTTGTTAACTTTTTACCTTTCAGATGCCTATGCAATCCAACTTTTGATGAGAACCTGGAATAGACAGTTTTCCAGAAAAATATAATTTAACGAAAGAGACTCCTGAATACATGGAATAATAGGCAGATATTCATAGAAGAAATAAAGTTGATAAAGAACTACCCTATAAACATGTATGATCCAGATTACAGCACAGAGGAGTTCTACTGTTTGTTTAAGGAAATAGTCCTATGACTTCCTTTTGGGATAGGAAGTGCTCTAACGCAAGGGCAGGGGACACTAAGATATATTTAGCTTCTTATGGTCATGGGCTTCTGGGGTTGGGTCAGATCAGTTTTACTCCTGTGTGAGGTGGTCTTCAGGCATCACTTTATTGAGTACATTATATTCTCTGGTTCAATTTATCCACCTGGATGGAAGATTCACTACATGAGAATAGAGACTGAATCACATCTGTATTCCAACCAAAAAGCAGACTTCCTGGTATGAAATAAAAATTGTGGGATGGATGGATGGATGGGTGGATGGATGGACATTTAAAAGAGAAAGAATGCTGCCAGAGATGGAAACTCTGAATATAGGAGTAAGAAAGTGAAGAATGACATAAAACTGCTTTATATATTGACACAAGAACTCAAAAGGCAGAACAGTCTATGACAATTTACTGTTCAGGCAACCAATCATACCATCATGGCTCCTCAAAGTACTATACCCTTACACACACAC
Source organism: Lasiurus borealis (assembly GCA_004026805.1). Classification (NCBI taxonomy): domain Eukaryota; kingdom Metazoa; phylum Chordata; class Mammalia; order Chiroptera; family Vespertilionidae; genus Lasiurus; species Lasiurus borealis. Next base: position 8,895 of record PVJN01033823.1, on the reverse strand, counting down.
ACACACACACACACACACACACACACACGTGTTATAGTCTATATGTAACAGTGAGCTAGATAGCTGGAACTCTAAGAAATTGGTCTTAGATATAGTGGTACAAATAATGGTCTTGTTTTCAGAACAGCCCTTAGGAGTCAATAACCTCCATGATAAAACTGAAATATTTATAAATTACAGTAAACATTACAGAAAACAGTTCTAGAGCCATTGTTCTTTTAAACATATGAAAGCTAGAGAATCCAAGATGGTGGCATAGGTAAACACCTACACTGCTGCCTCGCACAACATTTTCAAAACTACAACTAAAAGACAGAACGGACATCATCCAGAACCACAGGAAAGCTGGTTAAGTGGAAATTCTACAACTAGAAGGAAAGAGGGGGGCTCACAGAGACCCAGAAAAGCTGCAAAAAGCTGAGGTACAGAGACGTGTGTGGAGAGAGCGGGTGCCAGAGAACCTGGCTGGCTTTCTCTGGCGGGAGGGAGATGGAGACTCTCAAAGACATTGAACCCCTTATCCTACAGCACTGAACCCCAGGTCCAGCTGAAACTCATACGGGGGGAGTTTGGACTGTGAAAAGGGAGAAGTGCACGGAAATTTAGGGGAACCACGAAAGGGCAGAAATCTGGTGGCATGAACAGCATTGTGTGCAGAAGACCGACTGCTGATTGTGCCGCTGGCTTTCATGAATGAGTGGGAGACAGAGCCTCCCAACTGTGCTACTTCTAACTCCATTAAACCCCAGTTTTGGGCAAAACCCTGGGAACCGAGACTCATATGGTCCCGGGGCACAGGGGAGCCGGAAAGGCAGTGGTCTAGAGGCACTGCGAGTGTGCAAAGGGATTGCTCCAGTGATTACCCAGAGTCACACGAGACCCAGGGGCTGTGGAGGGCGGAGCCAACTGGAAGGCAAACGTGGTCCATTGAGCCCTGAGACTCCACCCATCCCAAGCTTAACAGAGAGGCTTTTACAGTTTTTGCAAGTCTTGTATCATAAGGCTGAATTCAACAAGAAGTTCTCCTGGCATACTGAAAATGTAGAGATAAAGGAAGAGATCACAAACAAAAGAAATGGAGGAAAACAAACGACTGGATATAGAGTTCAAAACCATGCTTATAAAGTTTTTCAAGAATATCCTAGAAAAGTTAGATAAAGTTAGCGAGACCCAAGAGGAGATGAAAAAGAAGCAACTAGAGATAGAAAAGGACCAACTAGAAATTAAACATACACTGATTGAAATAAAAAATATTATACAGAGACATAATAGACTAGAGGAAGACAAGAATCAAGTCAAAAATTTAAAATAAAGAATCAGAAAACACACAACTGGAAAAGCAAGAAAAAAGAATACAAAAAAGTAAAGATAATGTAAGGAGCCTCTGGGACAGCTTCAAGCGTACCAACATCAGAATTGTGGGGGTGCCAGAAGAAGAGAGAGAACAAGATACTGAAAACCTATTTGAAAAAATGACTGAAAACTTCCCACATCTGGTGAAAGAAATAGACTTACAAGTCCAGGAAGCACACAGAACCCCATATAAAAAGAATCCAAAGAGGACTACACCAAGACACATCCTAATTAAAATACTAAGAGTAAAAGAGAATATTAAAAGTAAGAGAAAAACAGTTAATTACCTACAAGGGAGCACCCATACGATTGTCAGCCGATTTCTCAACAGAAACAATGAAGGCCAGATGGGAGTGGCAAGAAATATTCAACATGATGAATAGCAAGAATCTACAACCAAGAATACTCTATCCAGCAAAGCTATCATTCAGAATTGAAGGGCGGATGAAAAGCTTCACAGATAAAAAAAAAGCTAAATGAGTTCATCAACTCCAAACCAGTATTATATGAAATGCTGAAAGATACTCTTTAAGAAGAGGAAGAAGAAAAAGGTAAAAGATAAAAATTATGAACCACAAATACATATCTATCAATAAGTGAATCTAAAAAGTGAATTAAAAATTTGGTCAACAGGATAAACTGATGAATATAATAGAATCAGGAGCACAGTAAGGGAGTGGATTGATAATTCTCAGGGGGAAAGGAGTGGGGGGGTGCAAGGAGAGGAGCTATGGAGGGGAAAAAAAGAGAAACAAATATAATCTGAATAACACGATTTAATTTAAAAAATAAAATATATGAAAGCCATATTGTAATGCTAATATTAAGAAAAAAGGTCCAGATCTTGCGATGATCCCCAAACTGCTTGTCTGGTCCAGAACCGAAGCCCACTTGGTGGAGACTGAATCTCCCTTAGGCCAGTGGCTTTGACTGATATCCCACACTAACTACTGGACTCTGAAATGGAGAAATATGGCTCTGTGTGGAAGAATGGAGGGAGGCCTAGCACTTGCCTGATTTAGGCCAAAAGATATTTGATTTGCCACTAGGACAAGAGTCAGGGGATTCTCAATAACTTGATGCATCCAGACAAAGTGCATCTATTCTTTATGAGACTACCCAGAGCAGTCCCAGACCCGCACTGTTCCCCAGCACCTATTGACTGGGACATTTTTACAATAAATGTATTTTCAGCAAAGGAAACAATGAATGGATGATATGTTGTCCTAAAGAAAAGCAGCCAGTGAGAGAGGGATGATCATCCTAGCTTAGGGATTCGAATATACTTTCCCATGGCCTACTCACAGGATGTTTAAGTGATGGGGCTAGAAGCCAGTAAGCTAGGCTCAGAGCAACAGCTCTGAGACAGCAGGAGCCCAGCACCCCATCCAGCCACCCAAATAATGAAACTTCATCTCCAACAGTTAACTGCCCAACAATGCATGTCTCCCATAGAAAGGCCTGCTACTATTGTGAGAAACTGGAGCATTTCAAAAAGGAATGTCTAAAATTACAAAAATCACTCCAAACCAGCAATAATCAATTTTAACCCCAAACATTTCAACTAAAGACTTCCTTTGGCCAAACTTAACAATGGGGCAGCTGAGATAATGTAAGGGGATTGAGATCTTTCCTTTTCTCCAAACAAATACCTTAGGGGGAAAACTGACTTAACTAGAGGGAATGAGGTCATGAAGGTTCTATTAGATACAGGAGTTACTTTATCAATCTTTTATCAATCTTTATCCCCTTCAGCCTCAGTAGCCCCTAGCCTCAAAGTACTTATCAGGATCTCTAAAACATGTTAATAATTATGCAAGGGTAATTAAATGCATGGGGTTAATACTGTTCAGAATTTCTCATATTAGAGGTGTGATAATTGATCATAAGGTGAGGTTTGTGTAGCTTTGGAAAAAAAACAAGCTACCCACAGATCCCAACTTGAGGATTCTTTAAGTCTGGTTTCTCAATCTTAGCACTATTGATACTTTGGGTGGGGAAATTGTGTGTGCACATAGGATGTTTAGCAGATTCCCTGGAGTCTACCCACTAGATGCCAGGAACATCGCCCGGCCATGACAATGTCTCTAGACATTGCCAAATATTTCTTGGGGGAAAAAATCACTCCAAGTTGATTTTAAAAGGCAGCTTGATCCTTATGGAAGAAATGGTTTCATACAGCAGTAAGGAATTGTTCTATACATTTTTCCCCCCAGAACCATGTAAACAACCAGCAGAAAGATTTGATTTTGGTAAATAGATTGCTGGTTCACCTTCCAGTGTTAAATGTATAGCAGGGTAGTAATACTGATATATTAGCCATAGCTCACTTTAATTAATAGAGTATCAGAAATAAGGTGTTCTAATGCCCTAGCAGTCAGTCAAAATTATTAGTAGACTATAAACCTGCCCTCATGGAAAGGGAATGAAGCAATGCAGGTCACAAGTTAAAGCTTCATTCTAAGGGTGTATAATGGGAATAATAGTACCCACTTCTTGCACTTGTTAGGATTAAGTGTGATAACATCTGCAGAGCATTTAGCATGGAGCCTGGCACTATTATCAATAAAATAAGAGGCTGGATACATGAAATTTGTGCACTTGGTGAGGGTTGGGGTGGGGGTAATCCCTCAGCCTGGCCTGCATCCTCTAGCAGTCCTGGAGCTCTCAGAGGATGTCAACTGATAGCATGGGGAGCAGGCCTAAGCCAGGAGTTGGACATCCTTAGTGCTGCCATGGAGGCGGGAGAGGCACCCGTCACTGCCGCTGCCGCTGCACTTGCCAGCCATGAGCCCAGCTTCTGACAGTGGTGCTCCCCCTGGGAGTGCACTGACCACCAGGGCACAGCTCCTATGTTGAGTGGAATTGGGCTGAAACTGGCTTTCAGACATCTCCCAAGGGGTCTCAGATTGCTAGAGGGCATAAGCCAGGCTGAGGGACTGCACCTGCTGGGGAAGGATGCGGGAGGTTGGCTAGCTGGGGAGGAACTGCAGGAGGGCTCCAGGGTGTGTCCAGCCCATCTTGCTCAGTCCTGATCTGCCAAATCCCAGCAGCAAGCTTAACCAACTGGTTGGAGCGTTTGTCCCCTGGTGGTCAATGCATGTCATAGTGAGTGGTAGAGTGGCCTTAGCATATCATTAGCATATTATGCATTGATTGGTTTAACAGATGACTGGATGACCAGACACTTAGCATATTAGGCTTTTATTATATAGGATATGCAAATAAAATGTCATAGGAACACTATATTATCTACCAGTCTCTTTCCGCACCCCTTCACCACTTTCCCATTGAGAGTTGTCCATTCCCTTTCTATGCCTCTCATTCTATTACATTCACCAGTTTATTCTGTTCATCAGATTTCTAATTCACTTGATTTTTAGATTCACTTGTTGATAGATATGTATTTTGCTCTTGGCATTTTAATTTTAATCACATGTGTCTTGGTATGATCTTCTTTGAATTCCTTTAGTTTGGGGTTCTGTGAGTTTCCAGGACTGTATGTCTATTTCTTTCACCAGATATGGGAAGTTTTCACTCATTTTTTCAAGAAGGTTTTCATTATCTTGCTCTCTCTCTTCTTCTGGCACCCCCATAATTCTGATGTTGATATGCTTGAAATTGTCCCAGAGACTCCTTACACTATTTTCGAATTTTTGGATTCCCTTTTGCTTTTCCAATGGAGTGTTTTCTGCTTCTTTGTATTTCAAATGTTTGACTTAATTCTTGCATTCCTCTAGTCTGCTGTTAGGTCTCTGTATAATATTTTTTATTTCAGTCAGTGTATGTTTAATTTCTAGTTGTCCTTTTTCATATCCTTGAGGGTTTTGCTAAGTTTAATACCTTTTCTAGGAAATTCTTGAAAAACGTTATAACTGTGGTTTTGAACTCTATATCCAGTTGTTTATTTTCCTCCATTTTTTTGTGATCTGTTCCTTTGTCTTTGCATTTTTGCTGCTTCCCTGAGTTGGTAGAGTAGCTTTGTGTGCTAGTTGTCCTATATAGCCCAGTAGCTCTGCCTCCCCAATTACCCGAGGTGGACACTCTTGGTGCACCTCTTTGTGGACTGTGTGTACAGCCTTGTTGTGGTTAGGTCTTGATTATTGTTGATATCACTGGGGGGAATTGACCTCTAAGCCAACTGGTTGTGAGGATCAGCTGTGTCTATGCCGGGAAAACTTCTGTGCTGGAGACAAGACTTGCAAAATTGCAAAAGCCTCTGTGCTTGGCTTGGATGGGGTGGAGTCTCAGGCCTGAGCAGACAGCCATATCTTCCCGCCAGTCCTGCCCTATGAGGCCCCTAGGTCTCAGTGTCCCTCAGTAATTGCTGGATTCTTCTCTTCACTCACTCATGCGCATGCCTCCAGTCCTCTGCCTTTCGTGGCTCCCCTGAGTTTCTCTGTACTCCGAGGCCCCATATGAGTCTGGGTCCCCAGGGTCTCACCCAAACCTGTGGTTCAGTGCAGTCAGAACTGGAGTTCAGCACAGTTGGGAGGTTTTGTCTTCCTCCCACTAGAGAAAGCCAGCAGCACACTCAGCAGTCAGTCCTTTCTACGCACACGCATGCACCTTTAGGCCTCTGCCTTTCGTGGCTCCCCTCAGTTTCTGTACATTCCTCACTTTTTCCGACAGTTCAGACTCCTCCTATATGAGTCTTTCCTGGGACTGGGGTTCAGTGCAGTCAGAAATTTCCATTTCCTCCTGCTAGAGGAAGCCAGCCAGGCACTCGCTGCCCATCCTCTCCATGAGCGTGTCTCCATACCTCAGCTTTTAGCAGCTCCTTTGAGTCTCCGTGAGCCCCTCTCTTTCTTTCTAGTTGTAGAATTTCCACTCAGCCGGCTTTCCTGTGGTTCTGGATGATGTCCATTCTGTCCTTTAGCTATAGTTTTGAAATTGTTGTGTGAGGCAGCAGTTTAGGTGTCCACCATCTTAGTTTTTCTCTGCTTGGCACTATAATTAAATCTGCAAATAAAAAAGTGTCATAGGAACATGATGCTCATACCATTTCAAGGGTGAACATAGTTATCAGTGGGATTTCAGAACATCCATAAGAGACACAGGGCATCATTGGCAGACCTAAGGAGAAGGGTGAAGTGGGGGCTGGAATGAGAAATGATTGCAGGATGGATATAATGAAAAGAAAACAGAGGCACAGACAGGTAGAATTCTAAGAACAGTGCTAACTCCCAAAATATTGAGCCAGGTACTAGCCTATATAGTAAAACTCTAATATGCAAATTGTCCCCTCCACTGAGAGTTCAACCAGAGTGTGATGCTGTTAGTGTTCAGGACCCTTTGGTGCACAGGATGACCACTCTAACCATGGACCAACATAAATCAGGCAGCTGTTGTGATTTTTTATATATTTGACAATCTAAGGGGAAAGTAGTCAGTTCCCTGACTTAATAGTCAGGTAGTGTATGTTTTAAAATTCTTGCAGCACACCATTGAAAATCACTGCTCTCCAGTAAGACACTTTACAGATAGAGAAGACAAGAGAAAGCTTTTAAGTTCATTGAAAGTTCTTGTAGTCAGCAAGAATTGTAGGGTCTCTGCAGGGCACACTGGTAGGTGTGGGACCAGGCTCCATTCGGAGGAAGCAGGCCACCCAGCACTGCAAAAGTGCAAGACAACGTTTAGGATAGGGGGTTCTAAACTTGTTAGTCCTGGGCCTCCGCAGATCTAGGAAAACTCCATGGGCAGGGGGTCCTGTGTGCGTTTTTCTTGGGACTGAGGCTACAGAAGTCATTCCCAAGCGGACGTCTCCAGAAGAGCGACTCCCTCCCTGCCCTAAGGTCTCGTCCACGGCCACACTGTCACTTCTGGGAAAAAAAAACAAACAAACAAAAAAAATAGGTGAGGTCGAACACCCCCTCCTCCCAAGAAGGGGAAGGCAGAAAAACCTGAAGGATTCACCCAATCGCAGTTACTTCACAAAACCAGACAAGGCTACAAACTGGTGTTTGCACGCCCGTCGCGGAGCGTTGTGGGGCTGGTAGTCTAGGCCAGGGCGCAGGCGTCAGGCTACGGGATCCACGGAACTACATTTCCCAGGAAGGACCGCGACGGGGGCGAGCCGTGTGTTTGATGACCAGAATCCCCGAGGTACCCGGGCTGACCACTGGCTGAGGCTGGGATCTAGCATCTGGCAGCAGCGCCTGTGCTTTTCTGCACCCTTCATGAGCGGGTCCTGGCCCCACTACCGTGGCGGTGGGGGCGCGGCCTCTGGAAGAGGCGGGAACATTTGGGACGTCCCGGGTTCTCCCCTGCCGCCTCGGGGTGCTCACAGTCCGCGTCCCTCGGCGCGAGCGGCTAACAAGGACCAGCGGCTAGATGCCCAACGCGTCTGCCTGGCCCCTCCGAGACGGCAAGGTGAGGAGCCAAGAAGGTCGCAGCCACGCGGCGGTGGAGACTCACGTGAGGGTGAGCAACTCCGGGCTGGGCCATGGGCTCGTGGCGGGCTCTGCTGGAGCGCCCTGGTTCCTGGAGGGGCGTGGGCTGCGTGAGCGGAGAGAGGGTGAACCTTTCCCCCGGCTTACTTTTCTGCTCCTTAAAGGCCGTTAAAGTGAAGCCGGTAGAGCGTTGGCTTGAAAATGGCTTTGAAATTTCACTCCAAGTAGTTTTAGCTTGGCGCGCCCGCTCCCGCTCCCGGGTGTGCTGACAGAGGGCAGAGGAGGGTCAGAGGGGAAGACCTGAGCTCCAAGTGGCCCTGTGGACACCCGGAGATGTTCAGCTGCGAATGGGGAGATAGTGGCCCCACTTGTTTGTTAAACCGAGAGTGTGCCCACAACCAGGATACATGCCCTTGACCGGAATCAAACCCTGGACCTTCCAGTCCGCAGACCGACGCTCTATCCACTGAGCCAAACCGGTTTCGGCAATGATAATTCTTGTATTTGATAATGCATTAGCTTACCAAGTTATTTTGCATTGATAGATGATGTTGATCCCTACAGACTGGATTCATAAGTGGGAAGGACCAGCGTGTTAGCATGTCCTATAGAAGGAATGACCAAGGATCCTCCAGAACCCAAGCCAACTGACTCTTGTTCCTACCCTCCCATCAGTTCCAGGGCTACACTGTCCTAGTGTCACTTATTCCAAATCTGGTTAGCAATAGGATTTTCTATGGGAATTCAGAGTTAATGTAAAATGTGTAATCTGGCTCTACTTTTAGTATTCAGTGCCTCATCTGAAAAATTAGGACAATAAGCTGAGATTTCAAAATACCTGGATATAGTGAATAGCTAATGGACAAGTAAATAAAATCGATACAATTTGAAAAGGACCATATCTTAGTACTTGTATTAACCTGTTTACATTAATATTTGGTGGTGCATGTTTCCCTGACCTTTGTTTTATAATTATGTATTTTCTTAAGTAAAAATCTGAAAGCCTTCCCCTCATGTTAAAACCCTAAAACATCTGATTCCAGCTACATTATTCCAAGAAGTTACCAGGTAATCCTGTGGAGATCTCCATTGGCTTTTTAGGGTTACCAATCTCAGTGGCTCTACCAACATTCTTCCCTAAGATGCCAAC
>PVJN01033822.1:0-23173 GCA_004026805.1 Lasiurus borealis | reverse complement strand
GTATATATTATATATATATATATATATATATATATATATATATATATATATATATATATATATATATATATATATATATATATATATATATATATATATATATATATATGTATATATATATATATACATATATATATATATATAAAGCTAGTGACCAGAACACTGAAACCACTGGAATGACTGGTTGCTATGATGCCCACTGTGGCCAGCAAACTGGCCTGATCAAGGGGTGGGGCTAGCTGGCCAATCTCCTGAAGCCCCTCCCTGCCTGGCCCCACCGCAGATCGGTCCCCCTACTCTGATCAGGGGCAACTGCTTATGGCCCCTCCCCCTGGCTAGTCCCACCCCCAATGGGCCTCCACCATCTTGATCAGCCTGTGGCCCCTCCCCCAGCCAGCTTCATCCCCAATCGCCCCCCACCCCCGCACCAATCAGGGTTGGGGCTGGCTGGCCAACCTCCCATGCCCCCTCCCCCAGCCACTGACCCCTGATCAGTCCCCCTACCCATTTGGAGGTGGGACCAGCTGGCCCACCACCCACAGCCTCTCCCCACAGATGACCCCAACCTCAATCAGCCCCCCAACCTTAATTGGGGTCAGGGCCCGCCGGCCAATCACTGGCAGTTCCTCCTCTTAGCTGCCTGACCCTGATTGGGGCCCCATTGGGGATGGGCCAGCCAGCCAAATTCCTACTGTCTCCTCCTCCCAATAGGCCCAGCCCTGATCCACCCTGATTAGGGCTAGGACAGCTAGACCCCACCCACACACAAATTCATGCACTGGGTCTCTAATGTGTTTATAAATATGTACCACTATGACTCTCTGTCTACATGGCTTTGTTTATTTCTGACAACAGTTTGCCCAGGTAGGTATTGTTAGTCCCTTTTCAGATGAAACAGGACACAGAGAAGTAAACTGACCTTACCAAGACTCACAGTTAGTATATAACAGATTTAGATTTGAATTAAGGCGAGTTTGACTTATTTTTCACAATCCGACACTGCCTCCTAATATAAAAATTGAAGACTGTTATTTAAAAGAATGAGCTTCCTCTCACTGGAAATAATGAAATACAGATACTGGGTGTAAAGTTGGGATTGATTAGCTAGCAAGTGCCTTCAAATGCTAGAATGTGTAATTCTTTGAGTCTAATTTCCATTCATTCCTGGAGTCATGCATTCATTTATTCAACACATTTATCAAGTACCTATTATGTATCAGAGCTGCTCTAGATGCCAAAGTGAAAACAAAATGGTATAAAGATAAAGGCCATTTCAGAAAGCAAACGTGCTCTGAAGTTGAGTGAACCGGATCTTAGGATAATGAGTCCCTGCTGGGTTGTGGGTGATCATGGGGAGAGGCCCCTGTAGATGAGGCATGTCAGGGAAGGCTCCCTGTGGAGGAGGTATCTGAACTGAAGCCCAAAGATAAGGTAAAAAAAAAAAAATCAGCCACCTGGAGGTAACAGGGAAGATCACCCCAATAGGAGGAACAATAAATGCAAAGGTTTTGTTTATAATATATTTTTATTGATTTCAGAGAGGAAGAGAGAGAAAGAGAGAGAGAGAGAGAGAGAGAGAGAGAGAGAGAGAGAGAGAGAGAAGCATCAATGATGAGAGAGAATCATTGATCAGCTGTCTTTTGCACACACACACACACCCCTCACCCCCCACCACCGGGGATCGACCCACACCCTGAGAATGTGCTCTTGGCCTGAATCGAACCTGGAACCCTTCAGTTCACACCTGGACACTCTATCCACTGAGCCAAACCAGCTAGGGCTAAATGCAAAGGTTTTGAGGCAAGAACAAACTTGCAAAATTGGAGGAACAGAAAGGAGGTGACTAGTGTGGCTGAGCATGGAAAAGAAATGGAAGCGGACACACGAGGAGCTGGGGGAAGCAGGCAGTAGCTGAGCCTCTTGGGGCCTATAGTACATGGTCAGAAATCAGAATTTTATTCTAGTCCTGGGATTCTTTCAAAAGAATCTAAAACTGAGGCTCTTGCCTCTGCTCCCTACCCCAAAATGAATCATACAAACTCACAGGATGTCAGCTTCCAATTTTTTTCACAGAACTGAGAAATTACAGCACTGTAAGTCTCTGTGGATTTTGACTACATCCTACATAGATCCGTATATTTGCATTTGGGCAAGAAAGTGAATTCTTCTGGCAGGCACTAGCCAGTGTCACTGAGAAACCACTGGGCTATAGATCTGGTGTCCTTGCTGATCACAGGCCCATCAAGTATTTGCCTGCAAGAGCAATGATGCTGGGCTGTCCCTCACCCCCAGCAGTAGTTAGCACTCACAAGCACCCAAGCCCATGATAACACAAGCATACCATCACCTGCTCCAAACCTTTCCTGCCTCAGCAACTTGTTGTTGTGGTGTAAACTGGATTTAGACTCAGATAAATGGATAATTTAGAATTTTATACTTTGCATGAAAGGAGTTAACCTTTTTGAGCTCAGTTTCTCATCTATAAAATAGCAGTAGAAAAACAAATCCACGGTACGGGTGCAGAATAAAACATGATGATATGTGTGAAAGTACCCTGCTTAATGCTGACATGTATTATGTATTAAAATGTATATCTAAAAAAAATTGGAACCACTATACCCTGCCCCATGAACCAAGGATCAGATAAGAAACACCATCTGGGAATAGCCATAAGCCATTTGCATCCTGTATCTGTGGAACAAGAGAAGGGGAGGACAAGAGCAAACTCAAAACATTACTTCAAAATACAAATATCTCCAGTATTGAAGAAAATGTAAAATTTAAATATTAGACTCAGCTAAGCTTGAGAGATAGGAAAATGAATAATAAATGCAGGTAAAAATTTAAAGTTCTGTTTTATGCATACAAGGGGAATAATTAACTAATCTCAAACATGTAAATGAGGGCTTAGAAGCATTTTCAAATTACCACATCCAATTCCAGTTACATATGCGGAATTTGCTACATTATAATAATTAGGGTTTTTTTTTCCACAAAAGATTTATTTATTTTGAATAGAAGTATTAAATATTATACTAATTACTGGTTATTTTACTTTGCACTCAGGGAAAAGAAATGAATATTCATTAGCTCCTTAAGCTACTGATCCTCCACCGACTAGACAGATTCCAACATCACGGAGAAGCTGTGGGTGGGTGGAAAATGCTCCCTGTAAAAGCAGGTTTGTGCTACAAATCACAGCCCAATCCATTCTGCTAATGTGCACATGCTAGAATCCCCAAGTGGATTGTGCTAACACTGTACCCCCAGAGTTCCCAGATGAGTGGCCAATAAGTGAGAATAACTGTTAAATTGATTGTAAGACAACAAAATTTTTCTGTCTACACAATTCAGTCATCTTGAACAAGATAGTTCTTAAAATATTAAACATGGTTTCACACAATAAAACTAACATCTCCATCTGTCCAAAACATACCTAGTCCTTTCCAAAAGAATATTTCAACATACATATTCGGCTCATTTCCCAGCTCAGCTTTTGATCCTACTCTAAGGGAAATAACTCCAAAAAGAACCAGACTTGAGATTCTAATTTATGAGGCATTTTCACCATAGCTCAACAGGCAAACACTATTTTATCTCAAGTGAAAGGAAAATCTAAGTAGGCAATACATTTCTCAAGATACCAGTTTAGTTAACTTTTTTTTTAAGTCTTCACCTGAAGATATATATTTTTTATTTTTTTTAGAGAGAGAAGAAGAGTGAGAGAAAGAGAGAAACATCAATGTGAGAAACATCGACTTGTTGCTTCCTATACATGCCCCACTGAGGATCAAAGCCACAACCTACGTATGTGACCCAATTGGGAATCAAACCCGCAACCTTCTTTAGTGTACAGGACAACTTCCCAACCAACTGAACCAGCCAGAACCAGTCTAGTTAACTTTTAATCCTTGCTCTGTTTAGGGCACCTCTATCAGAGTTCATGTGATGCTAGATTTTCACTTTTTGGTTTGTTAAGTTTTGTGAACCAACTTAGTGCTTCTGCAAATCACTATCCCAGAGTAGGAAAGGGACAGTGGCTCTGAGGGAAACCTGGTTTTACATAAAGAGCCTTCCATTTCCCTCTTGGCTTTGTCTGTGATGTGATGTGCAGTTCCAATGGGGCATCTTACGGGTGCAAAGACAGGTAATTATGCTACATTGGGCTGGGAGAGGGTGACCAGGTCAAGTTGCGCAGAATGATGTTGGCTATATGAAACTGTGTGAGTAGAACTTTGGGGTGAGGGTGGAAGTATGTGAAACACAATAGCTTGATAGACTTAGCTTTGCAGTAAAAATTTCTCATTGCCTAACAGACACAAAAGAGGAAGTGTGTGCCTCTATAGGAGGTTCTACATTTCTGGAGGTTAGGACAGAAAAGGACTCATTCAACAAAAATTTATTGAGCACCAAGCATATGCCATTCACTGCTAATACTTTAAGTGTGGTTCCTCAAACCAGCCACATCCACAGACCTAGGAGCTTCTGTCTACCCCAGACCCTATCGGCATGCTGATGTGATTCCTATATTAAACTTTGAAAACCACTGCTAGACACTCTGTTAGGGATTCATCATTGATCTCCACTTAATGTGTATAAAATAGAAGTCCTGGTTACACATCTGCCGAAACTTGCTTATGGCACAACTTAAAGACGTAACTCTAATTCATTGCCAGGGATACCACACAAACATCTACGGCGATGAGAGACAGTCAGGCACCTTTCATAAAGACCTCACATACCAAGCCCAGGGATAGCCTGGCTTTAGAGCAAACAAGTGGGCCTCAAGCTACCTGAGGCAGGTAAACTAACTGGTATCCCCTTCCGCTCTTCAGGTTGAAAGAATTTCCCATGCAGAAAACCTAGACACTAGAAAGACCTAGGAAATAAAGGCTGGTCTCATCTTGTTTCCAGCTGACAAAGAGAGAGGGCTAGAAGGAAAATTATCCAATTCATTTAGCCAGCTAATTTATTTAGGTCTTTCACTAGTCCATGGCCCTAGCATGGGAGACATCACATGAGGTAGATAAACACAGGGGAGGGGTTGTCTCCACTGATTTCACTGGGCAGTTGTGTTATATTTTATCTTCATTTTCTGCTCTAATAGATCTGGTAATACTTCCTGACAGGCTGTGTAGAGCCACAGATTTCCAAAGCCAAATGGAAGTGACTTTAAAGATATTGTAGAAATTAATGACCCGTGAGGGTTTTCTATGGACGTATATCCACCCTCCCCAGAGCTTCCTCCATGTCAATCTTTATCAACTTGTCTATTCCCAGCATCTTATTTTCTCACCTTTAAAATATTTTTCAAATTACAAAAGCATTATTAAATTCACATTTTAGAAAAAATTTAAATGCAAAAATATATATAGAAAAAAATAAAAAATCTTTTTATTCCCCAATCTAAGGGTAAACACAGTTAATATTGGGATGCATTTTCCAGACCTTATTCTATGCATTTATAGGGTTTATCCATATATCTACCTGTAGTCATTTACATCTTTAAGCCTCACTATGCCATTATTCTTTGTTTCTTACTTGTGTTTTCCCCACTTTATTTTTAAAAATATGTTTTTATTGATTTTTTGGGGGAGAGAGGAAGGGAGAAGGAGAGAGAAACATCGATGTGAAAGAGAAGTATCAATGTGACTGCCTCCTTCACTCATCCCAACTGATGATCAAGCCCACAACCTGTTCATGTGCTCTGGCCAGGAATCGAACCAGTGACTTTTCAGTGCATGGGATGACATTCAACCTACTGAGCCACATTGGCTAGGTCTTCACTTTATCTCAGAGATGGTTTTCTCTCTCTCTCTCTCTCTCTCTCTCTCTCTCTCTCTCTGTTACTATAAACATATTTTTTTCTAAAGAGCCGTATCATGTCCTATTAATTAGATTTGCCTTAATTTAATCATTCCTCTATTGATAAAGATTTAGATGACTTCCAATCCATTTTTAAAAATTATGACAATTTTTTCAGATTCAGATATAAAAGCAACATATGAAAATCAAGAACTTCTCACACAACTACTAATATTTAGTTAGAAATGCCATTTTTAAAAAGCCCATTCACAGTGATAGAAAAGAAGTGTGCAAGAACAATGTGAAAAATAATCTGTAAAATCTATTGGCAGATTTAAAAGAAGACCAGAATAGTAGAGTCACAAACACCTTGCTCCTAGGTGAGACCATACAATATTGTTAATAAATCAATTATCTCAGTTATTCTTACAAAAATCAGTACAATTCTAAACAAAATAGTATCCGATAGTTTATACAACTCCACAAACTGGGTGTAGTTATTCTAGAATAATAAGTGTGAGAAACAACCAAATAAACTTAGGAAAGAGAAAGAAGACAGCTAAAATCCCTCAATGCTGGGGAGTGCATTCGTTTTATTTTTAAAATCACTATAACTTAGGAACCCACAGCTAGCAAAGTATGTTTTTGACTGGAGAAGGGGAGGGAGGGAAGAAGAGGGAGGAAAGAAAGGAGAGGGAGGGAGGGAGTGGGGGGGGGGAGAGAGAGAGAGAGAGATCCAATAAGATAAATTTGAAGATCAAAATTCCACAACACTATCATTAAAAAAAATAACAACACCAATAGTTCTTTGTAACTGTCAATTACAGTAAAAGTTTAGGAATTATTTGGAAGGAATAGATGTTCTCTATTGGCTAAAAAATAATACATATTCATACTGAAACTTGTTAATGTACCCCAACCAAAGTACACATTTTCTGGGTTTAAGTGATATATATTTTTTAAATAAATCTTTATTCTTCAGATTATTACAATTGTTCCACTCTTCCCCAGCCCCCATAGCTTCCTTCCACCCGGTTCCCACCTTACACTTTGCTCTTACCCTCTCCCACTGTCCTCATCCATAGATGTACGATTTTTGTCCAGTCTCTTCCTGTACCCCTGTATCCCTTTCCCCCCAAAGATTGCCAGTCCACACCCTTTCTATGTCCCTGATTCTATTATATTCACCAGTTTATTCTGTTCATCAGATTTTTTATTCACTTGACTTTTAGATTCATTTGTTGATAGATATGTATTTGTTGATCCTAATTTTTACCTTTATCTTTTTCTTCTTCTTCCTCTTCTTAAAGAATACCTTTCAGCATTTCATATAATACTGATTTGGTGGTGATGAACTCCTTTAGTTTCTTGTCTGTGAAGCTCTTTATCTGCCCTTCAATTCTGAATGATAGCTTTGCTGGGTAGAGTAAGCTTGGTTGTAGGTTCTTACTATTCATTTCTTTGAATATTTCTTGCCATTCCCTTCTGGCCTGCATAATTTCTGTTGAGAAATCAGCTAAAAATCTGATGGGTGCTCCTTTGTAGGTAATTAACTGTTTTTCTCTTGCTGCTTTTAATATTCTCTTTGTCTTTTGACCACATGAGGGCAGCCATCTTGTGTTTTGGAGTGATGGTCAATTTGCATATTATTCTTTTATTAGGTAGGATACTTTTATTATGTGGAAATTTTCTGTAAAGAGCTCTTACTCATCACCTAGGGCTACCTGATTACCCAATGAACTATTTGTACATGAAATACAACCTAAATGCTTAATCTTTCCTTATAATTGATACCTTTTAGAGTAATAAATTATTGTTCTAATTTCTCTTTTATTGAATCATAGTTGACATACAATATTATATTAGTTTCAGTGTACAACAGTGATTCAACATTTAAATATGATACAAAATGATCACCACACCAAGTCTAATAACCATCTGTCTCCACACATAGTTATTATAATATTATTGACTATATTCCCTATACTGTACATTCAATCTCCATGACTTATTTATTTTATAAACTAGAGACCTGGTGCATTAAATTCGTGCATGGGGGAAGAGGGGGGTGCTCAGCCCAACCTGCACCCTCTCCAATCTGGGACCCCTTGAGGGATGTCCAACTACCCATTTAGGCCTGATCCCAGTCCCAATCTGGGACCCTCTCACAATCCAGGACTGCTGGCTCCAATTGCTCCTCTGCCTGCCTTCCTGATTGCCCCTACCCACTTCTGCCTGCCAACCTGATTACCCCCTAACCATTTGCCTGCCAGCCTGATGGATGCCTAACTTCTTCCCTGCCAGCCTGATTTCCCCTAACTGCCCTCCCCTGCAGGCCTGGGTCCCCTCCCTCCCAACTGCCCTTTCCTGCAGGCCAGGTCACCCCCGACTGCCTTGCCTTGCAGGCCTGGTGCCTCCCAACTGCCCTCCCCTGCTTACCTGATTGCCCCACAACTGCCCTCCCTTACAGGTCTGGTTGCCCCCAACCAACTGCCCTCCCCTGCTGGCCATCTTGTGGCAGCCATCTTGTGTGTTGGAGTGATGGTCAATTTGCATATCACACTTTTATTAGATAAGATGGAAGTTTGTACCTCTTAATCCCTTTCACTTATTTTTTCTATCTCCCCAACCTTTTGCCATTAAATTTACCCTAATTTAATCATCTTGCTATTGGTCAGTTTTTGTGTGTGTTTCTATGAGTCTGATTCTGTTTTATTTGTTTTGCCTTCAGATTTCACATATAAGTAAAATCATATGATATTTGTCTTTCTCTTTCTGACTTATTTAACTTAGCATAATATCCCAACTACATGCATGTTGTTGTAAATATCAAAATTCCATTGTTTTTATGGCTAAGTAATATTCCTGAGTGTATGTGCACCACATTTTCTTTATCCATTAACACGTTAAGGGGCTGGTCAGTCACTGTTGACTGACACTATACTTTCCGTCTGGAAGATAAGATAGGCTGGGTGCTTAACGTGTTAATCTATCAATGAACACTTAGGTAGCTTCTCTATCTTGGCTATCCTATATAAAAAAAGGCTAGTATGCAAATAGACCAAATGGCACAACAACCAAACAACTGAACAGTGCACTGACTATCAGGGGGCACATATGGAACATGGCAGGCGAAGGCCACGGCGGGATGGTGCAGCAGGTGAGTGGGGGCTCCAGACCAAGGTGAGGTGCTGATTGCTATCATCAGGGGATCTTCTGGTGGTTAATTAAAATTCTTTGCTCCTGTGTTCCACAGTCCCACCCGGCACTCACACCCACTGCCAGCATCCTGTACCAGTTCCAATTGCTCAGCACTGTCAGTGGTGTGAGTAATGGCTGTTGGCCCTGATTGCGCCTCAGGGCTTCTTTACCTCCCCCTGCTCCTGAGGGGCAATTGGGGCCAGCATCCACTTCTCACACTCATTTGCTGAAGCCAGCTCCAATCACTTTGCACTGTCAGCAGGTGCGAGTGGGGCTGACACTGTTAGCACATGGGAGTGATAGCAGCAGGAGCAGGGCTGCCAGCAGAGAGTAGACCAGGGGCCAAGGTGGGAGGGGCTTGGCAGGGGCACAGAAGATGGACCTAGACCCACCCCTGTGCCCACTGCAACCTTGCAGCCTACAGTTCCTTTCAAGGTGCACAAATTTATGCACTGGTGCTCTAGTTATAAATAATGCATTCAGCCACCGTCTACATTTAGCCCATTTATATTTAGCAATGAACATAGGGGAGCATCTATCTTTTCAAATTAGTATTTTTATTTTCTTCAGGTAAATGCCCCAAAAATGGAATTGCTGGGTAATGTGGCAGTTCTGTTCTTAATTTTTTTATTAACCTCTACACTGTTTTCCATGGTAGCTATACTAATTTACATTCCCACCAACAATGCACAAAGGTTCTCCACATCCTTGCAACATCTATTTGCTGTCTTTGATAATAACAGGGATGAAGTGATATCTCACTGTGGTTGTGATTTGCTTAGTGGTTTTGAGCATCTTTTTATGTGTCTGTTGGCCATCTGTATGTCTTCTTGGGAAAAATGTCTACTCAGGTAATCTCCCCATTTTTAAATTAAGTTGTTTGGGGGTATTTTTCATATTGAGTTATATGAGTTGTTTTATATATTTTGGATATCATGTCTTATTACTTGCAAATATTTACTCCCATTAATAGGTTGACTTTTTTTTAGATAATCCAATCTTTATTTTTTTTAAATAAGATTTTTATTGATTTTAGAAAAGAAGGGACAGGGGGAGATAGATAGAAACATCAGTAATGAAAGAGAATCATTGATTGCTGGCCTTCTGCATGACCCCTGCTAGGGATTGAGCCCACAACCTCGGCATGTGCTCTAATGGGGAATATAACCATGACCTCCAGGTCCATAGGTTGAATCTCAACCACTTAATTACACCCAACTACCAGGAAGTTGCCTTTTCTTTTTCTTTTTTAAATCATTACTTGAGGATATTTTTCCATTGATTTTAGAGAGAGTAGAAGAGAGAGATAAAAACAGAGACAATCATGTTGATTGGTTGCCTCCTGCAATAGCCCCAACCATGGCTTGGGCCAGGGAGAAGCCTGCAACCAAGGTACATGCTTTGACAGGTACAAACCTGTGACTCTTTGATCCGAAGGCTGACATTCTATCCACTGAGCCAAATTGACTAGGGCCAGTTTGCTAATATTTTGCTAAGGATATTTGCATTCATCTTCATTAGGGATATTGGCCTGTAACTTTTTTGATAGTATTTTTGTCTGGTTTCGGTATCAAAGTAATGCTGTCTCCATAGAATAAGTTTGGAAATGTTCCTCTCTCTCCAATTTTTTGGAATAGCTTGAGAAGCATAGGCATTAACTCTTTTTAAATATTTGGTAGAATTCACTTGTGAAGACGTCTGGTCCTAGAGTTTTGTTTGTTGGGAGGTTTTTTTTTTTAATTTTATTACTGATTTATTTTCACTACTAGTAGTTTGTCTGTGCAGATTTTCTATCTCCTCCTGATTCAGTCTTGGAAGATTGTATATTTTTGAAATTAATCAATTTTTTCTAGGGTACCCAATTTGTTTGTGTATAATTGTTCCTAGTATTCTTTTAAAATCCTTTCTGGTGTTGGTTTTAATGTCTCCTCTTTTATTTCTGATTTTTTAATTTGGATAATCTCTCTTTTTTTCTTGATGAATCTGGCTAAAGGCTATTAATTTTATCTTTTCAAGAAACCTACTGTTAGTTTCACTACTATTTTCTGTTGTTTTTTAGTCTTTATTTCATTTATTTCCACTCTGTTTATTTCCTTTATTCTACTAACTTTTTTTTTGTTTGTTCTTCTTCTCTAGTTCCTTTTTCTAAGATTAAATTGTTTATTTGAATTTCTTGTTTGTTTCTTAATGTTGGCCTGCATTGCTATAAACTTCTGCTTTAGAGCTGCTTTTGCTGCATCCCATAGATTTTGGAATACTGTGTTTCCATTTTTATTTCTCTCAATGTATTATTTTATCTCCTATTTGATTTCTTCATTGACTCATTGTTTAGTAGCATGTTTTTTAGTCTCTATATGTTTGTGCTCCATATAATTCATTTCTAGTTTCATACTGTGATGGTTGGAAACATTGCTTAATATTATTTTAATTATCTTAAATTTATTGAAATTTGTTTTGTGAACTAACATATGACCTATCCTGGAAAATGTGCCATATACAATTGAAAAGAATGTGTTTCTGCTATTTTGGGATGGAATACTTCGTTTATATCTATTAAGTCTAATATATCAGTTAAGGCCAATGTTTCCTTATTGATTTTTGATTTAGATGATCTAGTCATTGATATAAGTAGGGTGCTAACGTCATCTACTATTACTGTCATACTATCAATTTCTCCTTTAGTATCTGTTAATTTTTTATTTATGTATTTAGGTGTTACTACACAGAATTCATAGATATTTATAAGTGTTATATCCTCTTACTAGATTGATCCCTTTATCACTATGTAATGCCTTTTTGCATCTCGTTACAGTCTTTGTTTTAAGGTCTTTGTTCTCTGGCAGGCAAAAGCTATCCCAGGTTTCTTTTCATTTCCATTTGCATAAAATATCTTTCTCCATCCATTCACTTTCATTGTGTGTATGTCTTTAGACCTGAAATGAGTCTCTTGTAGGCAGTATATATATATTTTATATATAAAAATATGTAATATTTTTATCCATTCAGCCACTGTCTGCATTTAGCCCATTTATATTTAAAATAATTATTGATACATATGTACTTCTTGCTATTTTGTTAATTGTTTTCTGGTTGTTTTTGTAGTTATCTGTTCCTTTCTTCTTCTCTGCTCTCTTCACTTGTGATGACTTTATTAAGTGTTATGTTTGGATTCCTTTCTCTTCATTTTTTGATGTATGTAGTATAGGTACTTGATTTGTGCTTACCATCAGGTTTCACAATAACAACCTATGTATATAGCAATTGGTTGATGATCACTTAAGTTAGAACACATTAAAAAAACACATTTTAACATCCCTAACAACCACATTTTATGTTTTTGCCATCATATTTTATAACTTTTTATTTAACTAATTATTGTAAATATAGATGATTTTACTATATTTATCTTCATACTAGCTTTATAAGTAGTTGATCTATTACCTTTACTATGTTTGCTTTTATCAGTGAGATTTTTTTTTTCTTTCATATATTTTCTTATTTCTAGTGATGGTCTTTTCTTTTCCACTTAAAGAAGTTCCTTTTGTCTGCCAAGATCATCTTCTCCTGCTGAAAAAGGCTCTCCACCACCCATTTAAGCAATCCTATCCTATATAATCTATCTATACTAATAAAAGGGTAATTATGCTAATTAGACTGGGTTGACAGGCCATCTTCTGGATATCCGATTTCCTTCCAGACAAAGCCATGATGATGGGGGCCAACACAGAGGCAGTTAGGGGTGATCAGGCTGGTAGGGGAGGGTAGTTGGGGGTGAACTGACCTGTAGGGGAGGGCAGTTGGAGATGAGATCAGGTTGGCAGGAGGTTAGGGGTGATCAGGCCATCAGGGGAGGACAGTTGGGGATGATCAGGCTGGCAGGGGAGGGCAGTTGGGGGCAAGATCAGGCTGGTAGGGGTGGGCAGTTGGGAGCAACCACGCTAGCAGGGGAGGGCAGGGGAGGGAAGGGAAGGGCAGTTGAGGGTAGTAGGCAGGCAGGCAGGTAAGTGGTTAGGAGCCAGTGGTCCTGGATTGTGAGAGGGATGTCTGACTGCCGGTTTAGGCCTGATCCCACCAATTGGGCCTAAACCAGCAGTCAGATATCCCCAGAGGGGTCCCGGATTGAAGAGGGTGCAGGCCAGTCTGAGAGACACCCCTCATGCATGAATTTCATGCACTGGACATCTAGTCTACAATAATAAAAGGGTAATATGCTAATTAGACCCATGTCCTCCAGACATCATTCCAGACATGAAGCTGGGGCGGGAGGGAGCCAGCCCGGGTCCCGGTTCCTGTGGGCAGCCCAAGGAAAGCCAGTCTAGGTCTCGGGTGCCTGCTGGCAGCCTGAGGAGGGAAACCTGGGTCCTGGGTGCCGAGGGAAGCCAGTATCAGCAGCCAGGGGAAGGAAGGCTTACTCTTGCACAAATTTTTGCACATTGGGCCTCTAGTTAACTATAATGAAATACAATAATACATACTAATGAAGATAGGCATACCTTATTCTGGGGAGAGAGATCAAAGAAGATTAAATCTGTTCTGGGGAGTCAGGGAATGCTATCTTAAATTATCCTTATTCAATTGTAAACTCTGTTTTTTACTACCCTTGATGATTTCTGGCAGGATTAATTTACTTCTTTATCAGTATTTTCATACATTTTTATATTAATCAACAATATCAATAACATTATACTATAATTACCTGCTAATAATTCTTATCACTCTCCAAAAAGATGTCAGTTTCTTGACAGCACGGTATAGACCTTATTTATCTTTGCATTTCTAGTACCTGAGTATCTGTAGTACAATGAACTCAGTAAATATTTTTATCTATAAGTATATGCACATGTGGAAAAATGAATAAGGTAGTATGACATTATTATGATCGGTATATTCATAAAGAAAGCTGTATTACTTAACAACACAATAATCTGTGCAGATATTAGAGCTATGATGTCCTGAATATGAAAAAAGAGAGCCTCAGTTGAACATATGGATGAATATCAATATGATTCTAAAATTCATAATTATTTGTCATTTAAAAAACAATTATAGATACTAATTTCTCTATATGTCTTATAGAAACTTACCCCTATTTGATTAAACATTTCTATCTTGTTCAAAAATGCTCTTTCATACTAAAATTAATGTATAACTACTTTTGTCTCTTGCCTAAATCTTGAGGCTAACAGCATTCAAGGCGCCCATTGTAACTCCAAGGAGATGAGTTCAGATGCATTTGGAATGACTGCCTTTAAACACTATCCCAGAGTTGTGCTTAACTATAAGGTGGAGGGAAATTTAGCAAATCTCAAGGGGTAAAAACACCAAACTCTGAGATTTTAATATTCTGCTATACAAAGTATATCTCTAAGAGTCCTAACACATGCCATTTTTATGTTTCTCCTTGGAAATGGAATTAGCATTCCTGTACTAACTGGAAATGATAAATTCTTAAATTGTTAATAGCTTCCTCAGGCTTCTGCTCCTTTGCTGTACTATCATCTTGGCTCCGAATTATAAAAATATTGCTATGTGCGCTCATCAGCCCACTATCCTAAGGCTGTTTCTACTACCGAAAACAACTTTTGGACAGGGGAATAAACTACAGGGGCTCACTCCTGGGAAGGAAGTCTTTTAATATAGAAATCCATTGCACATTTTGTACCTATCTTCCTGGATATTAACAAATAATGCACCTGGATATTAACAAATAACAAATAATGGATTTTAGGCTTATCAAATTTATTTTGCTAAACAATGTCCTGCTTAGCATATAGTAAATCCTGCCTATTGTCATGGGTTCCGTGCTCAAGGGGGTGAGGGGATGGGTGTTAGTGCCTGCTGGTAACTAGTATGTAACTAGAGGAGGCACTGAATGGGAGAGGAAGTGGAGCTCAAAAATGTAAGGGAAAAGGGGATCTTGATACAAAAATATAAATGCAACAAGCTTCAAGAAATTAATGAATAAAATAAATTAATGAATAAATGTAGGCAGATGGAAAATAAGGTAAGGAACTAATCAGATGAAGTAAACAGACAAGATGACAGTGGACAAATGAGAGTTCAGATTCCCTACCAGCCCTGCACGGAGTTCCACATACATGTTCCATGATGTTCCTGAGAAAAAAAACATGCTCAGCATCACACCCAACACAAGTTTCTCACAAATCTCCTCACGAAGAGCCCACTGTATGCAAATGTAGATGTGCTATAGGACGCTTCATGGAAACTTTAGAAAACCTTTCGAGTAAGACTACATATTGTTTGTAGATACTTGGCCATGCACTAACAGCACACAAACTGTGGACAGGAAAGATACATACAAACTCTGGGACAAGGGTTATTTCTAGGGAGTCGGGAAGGGAAAGGAGTTGGGTGGGGGAAATGGTAAATTGTAATGAACACATTCTACTTCTTTTTTCGAAATGAAATAGATATGGCAAGAAATAAAGGTTTTATGACTCCTTTGGATCTATTACTTTCTGTAAATTTGAAACATTTTATAAATATGAAGGTTGAATGTTTACATGTGTAAAGTAATGGGCAATGTATTTCAACAACCCAAAAGGTAAATGTCATAAGTATGAGGTCTTCCAACCCCTTTCCCTCACTTTTTTTAATGCTGCCTGGTGAAAGCCTATGGCAAATGGCTGAAAGAAATGCAATTTAGTGTAAGCAACTTGGTGAGAAGGGGAAGTAGCCAAAATGATGGCAAGTAAAGACCTGTTTTTTTGGGTGGTCTGGTCAACCCCAGTGATACAGAATACTACATTGTGTGAGACTGATGTTCTCTCCTCCAGAAAATTCTCCCTAAATGAGACTATGCCTAAATGAGATCTTGATTCGCAACAGTCCTGGGTTCAAAGTTTTATTCCCTGCCAAGTACTTAGTTCTTCTGTGAAATTCAGTGCCTTGGATACTCAGAGCTTTGTGGAACCTGACAGAGACAAGTGCCTCGATGTAAGGCCCCTGGAACAGGCAGTGCAGAGGGTACCAGTGGGCAGAGATCACTCCAGTTCAGGCTGGGTAGCAGCAAGGCACCAGCTCTCTATGCAGAATCAGATCACTACCATTTCAGACTTAATTTCTGTTTCAAATGAACAATGCGATCAATCATAACTGTAGTGTAGTGTGTTCCTGTATGAAGTGGAATAAATGCATAAAACAGTGAGAAGTTTGGATAACTACATTCAATATTAACAGAGCATAATTGCTCAAAGTCCTTATTTTATTCTTTTTTTAAAAACATGGAACATTTTACTCAAGATTTTGAAAGCACAAGTGGTCTTAATTAGAATAATATTACAATGTGGCTATTTTTTTTTTCAAAAGAAAACTTAAAAAGGTATGTATGTTTCCTTACAAACAAAACAGAGAAAAGGGTATTATTATTATTGGTACTATGATTATTAAGCCACAGACATGTAAAATCCACAAAATGGATTGGTGGCTTGGGAAATGCAATTATCATGTCAAAGGTGCAGACTTTTACAAACTGTAGCAAACCTCAACCCCTCCAGCCATGAACTGCCCTGAGACCTTGGTAGAGATAGCAAGGCCTGCTCTGAGGCAGTAAGATCAGGCATCGTGGTTGGCACTATGTGGATCATCCTTCCAAGTCCACAAGGAGGGATATGGGGTTTGTGCATCAGTGGATCAATTTCTGATTAGGTTTTTATCAATATGTACCAATCAATTACAGGCACTTGAAATTTCTTTGGCTGGAATAATCCAACATTGCAAGAGAATGTATGCACAGAGTGTTCAGGCCCAGGCTGGCGTTAGCAGGTAGTGCTTAAGGTTTACTCAGTCTCTCTCAGAAAACCGGTAGCTGTGGGATTAGGTATCAGCCAAAGCAACTTTCTCAGGACAAAATTCAGTGCTCTGACACAATTTGCCAGGTTTGTCCTTGATAACCGCAGAGTAAAACCTTGTTACCACCATCACAAAGAGGAAGTAATTGGGGTGCATGAAGTGCAAATTAATGAATGACCAGTCATCGTCTGGAACAATAACTGTAAGCTTGGGATCAAAGTGTGACAGACTTTTCCAATGGCCACCTATAACACCAGAAAGGATTGTAATCTTGAGCATATTTTGTGTTGGGATCTCTAGCAGTCATGAAGATCTGGTACCACAGCGTGGCATTGCTATGGGCGTCTGGAACATAGTGCGGTGGCTGTATTGTGACAGGGAACACACCAGGGTTGGCTGTGAGCATCATGCAGGCTGTGAACGCCACCTGCTTACAGTGACTGAAGGGCACAGTCATCTGCACGCCAAACAGCTGGCAGGGTGAAGCTAATGTTTATCTCTTCATGGGATTGCCTGCCTGAGAGTCCAATCTGCTGCCCTAAGATGGTCGAGTACAGATGAGTGACATTGCAAGAGTACCCTTCAAAGGGTGTGAGTGGGTCTAGGGTGAGGGTGATTGCAACTGAGATGTTAACAGGGCCTGAATCCTCCAGTGCCTGTGGAGACTGGGTGGACACTCTGCCTGCCCACTGGTCACTGTGCTTTCCAAAGCCATAGTGTCATTTGTGAGATGCTTTACTGTTTCGTTCTCTGATACACACAAGTCCAAGTCATTAAGCTGCAGCAGAAAAGTGTTCCAGACACAAGGACCAGAGACCCAGCCAGGTGCATGCAACCATGTCACAGGTTGGTTGGGGTCTCACAGCCATGGTTTCTGCTTATATTCTTTACTAGAGCCCGGTGCATGAAATTCATACATATGGTTGGTGGTGGTGTCCCTCAGCCCAGCCTGCACCCTCTCCAATATGGGACTCTTTTCACAATTCAGGACTGCTGGTTCCCAACTGCTTGCCTGCCTGCCTTCCTGCTTGCTCCTAACTGCTTCTGCCTGCCAGCCTGACCACCCCCTAATGTGGGAACCTCTTTCCACGTCCTACATGGTCAGGGTTCCCGGTTCAGGGTTTGGGTTTTGGATGAGGCAACACGCAAATGAAAAAAAGAGACTAGAAAAGCATTAATTTGGCGATATTGGGGGGCCAGGCAGGATCCTTCTTCTAGTGTAAAGGACTACCTCTTGCTCTGGCCTTTTTCTCCCTTTTATTAAGACTTTGGGACACACCCATAGCCTTTAGGCAGGAAATTACAAGAACAGAAATTAACATGAAACAAACAGGTAGAGGCTGCTTCAACTAACAATGTTTCAACTAAACAGTAAGTGATTAAGCTCTGACCTTTCAGAGCAATTAAAGTTGACCAGCCTTCTGGTCTCCTGTTCACATCTTTATATTAGTGAGACAATGTTTGGTTTCCAGCACCCTAACTACTTTCCTGCCAGCCTAATGGATGCCTAACTGCTCCCCACCACCCTGTTTGCCTCTAACTGCCCTCCCCTGCAGGCCCAGTCACCCCCAACTTCCCTTCCCTGCTGGCCTGATTGCCTACAACTGCCCTCCCTTGCAGACCTGGTCCCTCCAAACTGCCCTCCTTTGCTGGCCATCTTGTGTCCACATGGGGGCAGCCATCTTGTGTGTTTAAGTGATGGTCAATCTGCATATTACTCTTTTATTAGATAGGATAGAGGCATGGTACATGGCTGGGGGCAGCTGGTTTGCCCAGAAGGGTGTTCTTGGGGCATGGGGCAGCCTGGGTGAGGGGCTTGTGGTGGTTTGCAGGCCAGCCACACCCCCTGGTGATGCAAGCAGAGGCCCTGGTATCTGGGATTTATTTATCTTCTATAATTGAAACTTTGCAGCCTGGAGCGGAGCCAAGCCTTTTGCTTGCTCCATTGTGGTAGCCATTTCTGTTGGGATTTATCTTTTGTAATTGAAACCCTGTAGCATTAAGTGAAGGCCATGGCAGACCAGGGCTGCAGAAGCTTGGCTTCCTCCACCGCTGGGGGCAAATCTAGCCTCCTGTTCCCTCCAGGTCCATGGCTGCTGTGGCTTTTGTTGGGATTATTTATCTTCTGTAATTGAAACTTTGTAGTCTGGAGAGGAGGCCTGTGCAGAAAACTTGGCTTCCTCCATTGATAGGGAAACCCAAGCCACCTCCTTCCTGCTCTCTCCGTGGCTACAGCCATTTTGGTTGGGTTAATTTGCCTACTCACTCCTGAATGGCTTATGGGCATGGCTTGTGGGTATAACAGAGTGATGATTAATTTGCATATTACTCTTTTATTAGATAGGATTACCGTGTCATTTTAATTGCAACATCTCAGTTAATAAATAAGTTCATGCCTGGGTATTTCTAAACAATGTAACCAATCTGCCACCTGGATCAGCTATATAATAAAAGCCTAAGTGACTGTTATAGCGGAACAATCAGAACGACTAGACACTATGATGTGCACTGACCATTAGGGGGCAGATGCCAATGTAGGAGGGAGCGCCGCTCAGCCAGAAACTGGGCTCACAGCTGACAAGCACAGTGGTGGTGGCAGAAGTCTCTCCTGACTCTGTGGCAGCTTTAAGGAGCAGTGAGCCAAGTGGTGAGAAGCAGCAAGCAGGCAGGTGGGAAGGAGCGAGGGGTCCTGAACTGTGAGAGGGATGTTTGACTTTGGCTTAAGCAGACATTCCCCCTGGGGTCCTACACTGTGAGGACTGCAAGGACTGTGAGGACTGCGAGGAGAAAGAAAATTAATACCTTGGTGCATTAGAGGGAAACTTAAAAAAAAGGGGGGGGCAGAGAACATCTTAAAAGTAGTCAGAAGAAAACCAGCAGGCAGACATTCCAGGAGGCATCACAGACTGAAAGAGGGCATAGGCCGAGTTGAGGGAACGCCCCCCCCCACCCCCACAGTGCACCAGTTTCATGCACTGGGCCTCCAGTTAAAATAATAATATTGCTAAAAACCACAGGAAAGCAGTCATAGTTCTGGAGATGTGTATACAACTCTCCTACAACACTGGTGGATCCTTGTTACAGAAGGAAAGGAATGATGTTCCCATTTCTTCCATCTGCTCTTTTCTTGTCCATTTCCAGATGTCCTAAGAAAATGACTTCCACCAACTGCATATATATAACAATCACAAGGGATCCATGTGCTTCCCCTTGCTCTCCATCCTCGGACTATCTTGAGAATGACTATAACTACACAAATTAGCTTTGCTAGGGGGCTTTTATAAACATTTAAACAAGTGTCTTCACCTTGGTATTTTGTGGGTGTTCAAAAGGCCTTGCGATGTGAGCCTCCTGAGAGCACCAGGTGTAGTCCCTTCCCTCCGAGTCAGATATTTACCTACACTCTTTCATAGGCCAAAGAACCCTGCAGCATATACAGTGTGTCTGCACCATCAAAAGTTTGTTTCTCTAGTCTAGACTAGTGGTTCTCAAAGTATGGTCTCCAGACCACCAGCATTGGCATCTCATGGGAAACTTTTAGAAATGAAAATTCCAGCCCTGACTGGAGCATCATCCCAAAACACCAAGGCTGCAGGTTCAATGCCCTTTCAGTCCACCGGCAGATGCTCTATTCACTGAGCCAAACCAGCTAGGGCTGGAGTTGCAGTTTTAATTCTGGTCAAAGAATCAAAGAAAAGAAAAGAAAAAAGAAAAGAAAAGAAAAGAAGAGAAGAGAAGAGAAGAGAAGAGAAGAGAAGAGAAAAGAAAAGAAAAGAAAAAGAAATTAAAAAGCTTCACTTCAAACCTGATAAATCAGAATTCAGGATGTGAGTATTAGCAATGCTTTTTGTTTGTTAATCCTCACCTGAGGAAACCCTCCAGGTGATTCTGATACTTGATAGAGTTTGAGAACCATAGATAATTATGGTTCTGGTCACAGCAGAGAGTAGTGTAAAAAGTAGATTGTAGAGTCAGTGAAAGAGAAATACCACATGATCTCACTCATTTATGGAAAATAAACAATGAATAAAAACAATGTATTTGATTCTTACAACTGTCCTAGGCATTGGTATACGACTACTAACCTCATTTTACAGATAGGAAACAGAGGCACAGGAAAGTAAAGCAATGTATACATAAAATGTGTACACATTATAAGTAATGAACATTATAACCTGATGAACAAAAAGATACAGAGGCAGTAAAGCACTGAACAGACTGTCATATTATAGCGGGAAGGCTGGGGAGGGGGGAGGGAGGTAAGAGATTGACCAAAGGACTTGTATGCATGCATATAAGCATATTCAATGGACACAAGACACTGGAGGGGAGCATGTATGGGAGTGGGGTAGGGGGCAATAGGGGGCTATGGACACATGTATAATACCTTAATCAATAAAACAATTTTTTTTTAAAGTGTAGATTTCAGAGCCAGATTTTCTGACTTCAATTCCTGGTCTCCCACTAACTACATTTTAATGTACACATTGCTTTACTTTTCTGTGCCTCTGTTTCCTATCTGTAAAATGAGTTAGTAGTCATATACCAATGCCTAGGATGGTTGTAAGAATCAAATACATTGTTTTTGTTCGTTGTTAGCTATTTTGTGAGGTTTAAAACTCACTGAAGCTGCTCCTTCTGAGGAAGGGAATCTGGTGCAAGCTCTGCCCTGGGCAAACCCCTTTCCTTCTCAGAGACACAGCGACTTCCTCTGTACACGGGACAGTTATATCTGAGCCACTCACCTCACTGGGCTGGTGTGAAGATGGAGTGAGAAAATGTGTAAGTTCTTTGTAAACTGAAAGTGCTATTTAAGGCAAACACATGCCACACTCACCCGCATGACTATGATTTCCCGTCATGAGGTGGAGTGTGAACTCCATGAACTATCTCTAGGTATCTTTTCATCAGCTGATCACCGTGCCCCCTGATTCAGAGCACTCAATTCATTCCTTCTGAGAGCAGCTGCCATAGTCTACGAGCTAGTATTTCTCAAATGTCTTGTGTAGTACTCATTTCCATACTTTTTTTTTTCTAGTACTTCTTTAGATGCCAGGCATTATCTTTCCTCTTTGGTGATATCATTTTCACTAAATAAATATTTGTTACTTCCCCAGTAGTTTCCATCTGAGTTTAAAACATGCCATATTTAGCAGAATGACGTACTTGTTGATAACATTTCAAACTTATATAGAGGAAAGATATTGAAGTTGCATTACAATAACAACTATTTATTGAGCAACTATTAGGAACAAGGTACTATGCTAGAGCTCCCATATATCTCATTTCATTTGTTTCTCATAACATTTCTGA
Organism: Lasiurus borealis; assembly: GCA_004026805.1. NCBI lineage: Eukaryota > Metazoa > Chordata > Mammalia > Chiroptera > Vespertilionidae > Lasiurus > Lasiurus borealis. The sequence goes on along the minus strand of PVJN01033822.1, from coordinate 1,042 downwards.
TGCAAGTGCTACAACTATCTTTGTTTGACACATAAGGCAACCATGGCCAACAGAGGCTACAGAACTTGACGAAAGCTTTCCAGCAAGGATTTTTTTTTTATTCCAAGAGTTCTTTCAATGGGCCCACCCCTGTAAAACAAAGTCCTAAAATCATCTTATTCTGAATTTCTTTGGCACTTTGAAAACTGAACACAGTCAAAGGTGAATGAACCAGTCATGTCTCATGCCTTTTAATAAGAAAACTTGTGGTTGGGTCAGATTTGAGTGACATTTAAAAAGGAGTACTCAAGTAGTATTTCATCCTTCACTCCCTCTTTATCACCATAAGGATCAAGGCTGTGCTTCAGATGTGTACCTAACTTTCCCTAAGTAAGCTGAAACTAAATGACCACTTCCATCACATTAAACAATTAGTTTTGTTAAACTTACCACATTGCTTTATTTGTTCTCCAACCACATCCCTCAGGCACATAATTTTTAACTAATGAAAATATCATCACTTGTCCATTCAAAAACATCTCTTATTAACTTTTATATGCTTTTCATCATTATTTTTGTCTTTTTGTTTTGTTTCTGTTGTTGTTAATGCATACCCAAGGATATTTTTCTATTGACTTTTAGGGAGGGAAGGGAAATAGAGAGAAAGAGAAACATCAATATGAGAAAGACACATTGATAGGTTGCCTCCTGCACAAGCTCTGACCAGGATCAGGGATCGAACCTGCAATTCAGGTATGGGCTCTTGACCAGGAATAGAACCTGTAACCTTTTGGTATGTGGGCTGACACTCTAACCACTGAGCAAAACAAGTCAGGGCTTGGCAATCATTTTTAAAGAAACTCCAGACATCATGTCATTTCAGCTCTATATACTTGATGAGAGAAAGAAGAAGGAGGAAGAGGAGGAGGAAGAGGAAGAAGAGGAGGAGGAGGAGGAGGAGAAGGAGGAGGAGGAGGGGGAGGATGGGGAGGAGGGGATATGGGGGAAACATAGATGTATGAGAGAACTGTAGATTTGTGAGAAAAACATCCGTTGGTTGCCT
>PVJN01033821.1:0-23182 GCA_004026805.1 Lasiurus borealis | reverse complement strand
TCCATCACCCCTCCATCACCCATCCACCACCCATCAATCACCCATCCATCCATCCATCACCCATCCATCACCCATCCACCACCCATCAATCACCCATCCATCCATCTATTCATCACCCATCCATCACCCCTTCATCATCCATCCATTACCCCTTCATCACCCCTCCATCCCTTCTACTAAGAAATATGCCCTGAGGCCACACCACGTGACTGCCTTCCTCCCTCTCCCTCCTCCCTAAATGTCCCAAGGCAGTAAGTACACTGGGTCCAAACCACTTCCTCCCAGCTGGGAACCAGCAGGGGCGGGGCGGGGGGTGAAAGGGGCGGGCAGAGGGGGGTTGATTCCAGGGCGGTCCCTGGAGCCACAGACAGAAGCTGTGAGGCCTCAGAGGCTCGGGGCTCCTGCTGTTGACACACAGCTCTGCCAAGTCCCAGTTCCCTCCTCGGCACCTTCCCTGCGGCTGAGGCTGTGGCCAGAGGAGGGCTCGGGGTGTGGGGGCGAAGCCAGAAGAGGCGGGGCTGCAAAAGAAGGTGGGGATTGTCCCCCACGATCGTCCTTAGGGGGAAAGGATCACCCTCAGAGGGTCCGGCCACCCCAGGAAGCACCGGCCTGCCCCAGGCACGTCACAGACAGACGGACGGACGGTACCTCCCACCGCTAGGCCGGACGGAGCAAGTGCGTGCTGTGTGCTGGACACCCGTAGGGCCTGGCTCTTTCTCTATCTAGGGGTGTCAGGGCCTGGCCTGCATTCACAGGAAGGCACCACCTGGGGCTTTGCACACGTAGAGAAAGAATCGTGTGATGACAAACGGAGGGAGCGCACAGACCCCAAAACAGAGAGCGCAGGGGAACCAGCTTCAGTGAAGTCAGTTTAACGCTCCCTTCCACCCTGCGAGCGGCCACGCTCCTTCCTGATGTGCCGAAGGGCCACTTCCCCTCCGCGCACCCCCTCCCGGTCACACGGACAATCAGCTGCAAACATGCATCCTCTGAAACACCAGCCCCGGGCGCCGGCACTATCGTCTCAATGCACTACTCCATCAGTCCGCCCGCCGGACTCTGCACACGGAGAAGGGGCTGTGGGAGCGTGGGCTTGGCACGAGGGAGGACAGCCGGCTTCGGCCACCCTCCCTGCACGCCCTCTGCCCAACCGCCTAGTAGGGAGGGGCCGGCCGGGCGCTGGAGCCGCGCGCCTGGGTTCGAATCCTGACTCAGCCTTTGACTGACGGGATGGGGGGTGTGGGGGGAAACCGGCGGTGTATGTGCCTGGACCTCGGTTCCTGCCCTTCCCAAGGCTCCAGGAGTGGGGAGGGCCCTCGGGCAGAGTGAGCCTCCGGTTGTCATCCATGGGTGTCTGTGTCCTCACGGGTACGAACACCCCCGTGGTCCTCACTCATCAAACCACGGCACAGCCACGTGGTAAAGCGGTCTCCCACTCGGAGGGCGCGGCACGGGTCCGAGGAGGGGGGAGGAGAGGGGAGCGGAGAAAGAGCAGCCCCATTGGCCTCACCCCGGAACACCTAGGTGTCTCCAGGAGTGACTCAAGGAGGGCGGGACCTGGGCAGGAGGCGAGCGCCAGGCACCCATCTGGCCAGATGCCCTTAGGGCCACGCTGGTGGTACACACGCGTGGCTACCAGACTCAGTGAAGTCTTGCAGGGAAATGTGATCTAAGAAGCAATTCACAAACATGACAGTCCCCAACCCCGAGGGCCACAAGGCCTTCGGCACCCCACCCTCCTCCTGTCTGACCGAACCTGCCTTTCCCGGGACCCCCCTTTGCAGTGAGAGGAAAAGGCCAGCTCCGAGCTCCCTGTTCCCTTACTCCTACAGTCTGTGCCTGGGCGGAATCTGGCATCAGCAGGGCTGTCTTTCCGGCGGCTTTCTCACCGGCGGTGTTCCTGGCGTCAGCCAGAGGATGCGGGTGTCCGGGACCTGGTCGGGGGTCTAACCCACCACACTCCTCATGGATTTTGGCGGGAAATGTGTTCGGGGTCCAGCAGAGTCACAGACAGGGTGGCACTGGAGCCCGCCAGCCCTGGGTCGTGGGTGGGAGGGGCCTCTCTGGGTATAAAAAGCTGGTCTCAGACAGAAAGAAATGGGGCCGCGCGGGTTACTTTTGATTTCCCTGCGAGAGGAAGCCAGACACCACTTCACAGACTCCCGCCGGGTCTGGGCAGCCCTGGCACTGCCCTGGGCATGCGCACGTCAGCGTGGAGAACCCCGTGGTGGGATCATCCCGGAACCCCTGCTCCCTGATCCTCACTGGGAAAGCCCAGCAGCAGTGGTTCTCAACCTCTGGGTCGCGACCCCTTTGGAGGTCGAAGGACACTTTCACAGGGGTCGCCTAAGACCATCAGAAAACACAGGTATTTACATTATAGTTCATAACAACAGCAAAATCACAGTTATGAAGTATGGTTGGGGGTCACCACCGCATGAAGAGCTGTCTTAAAGGGTCGCGGCCTTAGGAAGGTTGAGAACAACTGCCCATCGGGGGAAAGAGAGGGCTGTGCCCATGTTAAAACATAAAACCGGCGGAAAGAAGTCGAGCGCTTTCATAAGGGGGGCACTGACATTTTACCCAGCACCAACCTGCCCCCCAAAGCAGGCTTCACCCGACGGCACCCTAAAATGGCCCTAAAACATTTTACAGGGCCCGCGCCTCCTGGCCCGAGGGAAAGCTGAGCCTCCCGGTCGCCCTGGAAGGATAGGAGACCCCCTGCCGGGCGCCAGAGGCAGAGAGGTCGGGACACAGGCTCAGGGCCCGGGGGCCGGCGGGCGGACGGGCACCAGCGGCCCGTGGCGGGCACACGTGCAGAGCAGGCGCAAGCGGAGTGCCCTGGAGCCTTCTCTTTGTAACTCGAGGGCATCATGTGGCTGTTTTTCAGTCGGGGCTTATGCCCGCCGAAGACTGGGCTGCGGAACCAGGAGGCAGGAGCGCCGGCTCGGCCCCAGCCAGCGGTGGCTCGCTCTGTTTTGTGCATGGAGTTTCGGAGGGCGGGGCGGGAGGATCTTTCTTAACGCTTCCAGCCAGCGCGGGTGAAATAACCCCAAGAGCCAGTCCCAAGGCCTCCTCCTCCTCCACATGGCTCTGGAGCCCGGGCTCGGAGTCAGGCAGGGGGCAGCGGCGGGGGGTGGGTCTCCCGGCGCTGCCAGCAGCCTCCCTGGCGGAATGGGGAAAGAGTGGGGGGAAGGGGGTGCAGGGCTGAGGCAGGCCCGTGGCTGCACCTGCTGGAGGCGAGCAGGGAGCAATGTGGGTCACGGGGCAGACACACCTGCCAGGCCAGGTCAGGATGTGGTGGGTGCACCGGAAATCCTGCCCCATCCCTGGCAGGGGAGCCGCAGCTGTGGAGCCCCCGGCCCAGCGCCCCCCAGGCCTGGTGCCAGGCGAAGGGCAGTCCCAGGTCGGTCCCAGGTCCACCAGGGCGGGTGCCAGTCCCGGAGGAGCAGGGGGAGCTGATGCCACCCGGTCACCAGGCCGACTCTTCCCGTCAGAGCTGAGGGCCCCGAGGCCAAGGAGGGAGCAGCACAGGGAGGGAGCAGCCAGGGACTCGGTGTTGGTTATGTTTCAAAGCCGTCCTGTCTCACCCAACCAACGAGCCTCCTTTGGCGATGTGACCTGTAATGTCAGACCCCAAGCAGTGCCGGGGGGGAGGGGGGGGGCTGCGTTCACACCTCACGTCGACGGGTTTGAAACGCTGAGGCTCAGAAAATTGCAGTCACACAGCCAGTGGGGCCGGCTGGAACCGGAGCCCAGCCTGGCCTGCAAACCCTCCTCTGCCCCTTTCCGAGGCCCCCTGATCCTTGCCATGTTCTGCTCCTGATTATAAGAGCAATGCAGACACGCGGCAGGGGGGAGAGGGGGTGGATCTGGAGGTTCCGGAAAGGTGATAAAAATGAACCAATAAATCATCCTTAGAATCATTGCCCAGAGAAGCCTCGGAGACATCTGGGAAATAGTGTCTTTGACTATTTCTACATCGATGCACTAAAGCTTGACGAAACTGGAAGCAAAGATAGTTTCTCTTCCACCACCCCCCCCCCGCCCCAATAGTATTAAGGGTTTCTTAAGATGATGTATAGCACAGCCCCCACGATCCCCTGCTGCCTTTTAAAGATATATATGTTTTTTGATGATTTCAGAGAGGGAAGTAGAGGGAGAGAGACAGAGAGATAGGAACATCAACAATGAGAGAGAGTCATGGATCAGCTGCCTCCTGCACACCCCACACTAGGGATTGAGCCTGCAACCCAGGCCTGTGCCCTGACCGGGAATCGAACCCTGACCTCCTGGTTCCTAGGTCAACGCTCAACCATTGAGCCATGCCAGCCGCCCGGGCTCCCCGCCGCCCTGTGAGGACACAGGCCATCTAACACCGGCCTCGGCGGCTCAGATCTGAGCGGCCTGCACCGGCCTCTCTCTGTCCCCCTGCTGCTCCCCGATCCCAGACCTGGCTTTCAACACCGCCCCCTACAGCCAGCAGGCCTGGGGGCACCCCTGTGCGCCTCGGAGCAGTTTCCCCCAGAAGCTTACAGCCCCCCATCTGCCCAGAGGGCCCTTACAGACCACTCCTGCTGCCTCCTGAGAGGGGACCTGGGGCAGGAAGGCAGAGCGGGCGAGTCTCAGGAGGCTGAAGGCACAGGCGGGTCAGGCAGACCCAGCCGCCCCTCTTAGTCCCACCACCCACCCGGGACCAGGCCCTTCCTCGGCCTCGTCTGTGACTCAGAGCTGTGAGCCCCCCAGTCTGGCAGCGATAGGTGCTGAGCCCGGAGGCCGGCCTGCAGGAGGGGCCATGGCCAGATGGCGTGGTTCTGGCTGCCTGGCGGCTGCCGGTTCGGTGATGGTGAATGGTGAGCGGGTTTTCCCGCTCCTGGCACGGCTCCCGCCTTAGCAGCGGGTCCTGGGGCTGGGCTCGGAGCTCTCACACTTTGCAGAGCAGCGGTTCTCAACCTTCCTAAGGCTGCGACCCTTGCATACAATTCCTCATGGGGTGGTGACTCCCCAACCATGAAATTTTGCTGCTGTGATGCATCGTGATGTCAATATCTGCATTTTCCCATGGTGTTAGGCGACCCCTGTGAAAGGGTCGTGTGACCCCCAAAAGGATCGAGACCCACAGGTTGAGAACCGCTGTTGTAGAGGCAATTCCAAGGCTGATGGGCGGGGGGACTGAACCCCTAAGCAGATTTCCTTATTCCAGCCGTCGGCACGGTTCCCCACGCTGCCTGGTTCCACTGGAGTCCAGGCCTGCCTCCCCTGGGCTGGGCTCCTCTGCAACCCACCTCCCTGCTGCCCCCCCCCACACACACATATCAAGGGGTCCAGGTGCCCGTCCATTCCTCCAGGGAGGCCTGGCTCTCAGGAGCACAGAGCGGATGTGGCCGGGGAAACCAAGGTCCCCAGCAGCCTGACCCCGTGTTTACAAGGTGACGCCGAGCACACGATGAACAGCTCCACCAGAAACCCTGCAGGCAGGCGCATCCCACATTCCTGCCGGCAACTCCCTGCCGCCGGGTGACCTCTCCCCGCCAGGAGTCCCAACCTCCAGCGGCTGCCACCGCGGGCCACTCCCTGGTCAGAACTCCCCGGTGAGCGTACTTCCTCCCCGAGGGGACAGCGCAGGGCCCGGGAGAGGACACGGGTCCTGAAGTCGGAGAGGTAGGTGTGCCCCCGACAAACCCCCTGTGCACCCCTGCTCCTCGGGGTCTCAGCTCTGGGAGCGTGGGCTGCTGAGCTGACCGCCTGACCGCCACTGGGAAGGGAAGGTCACGGTCAGCCAGGAACCTCGGCCCCTCGGGGATGCTGGGAGGTTAAACCCAGTGGCCTCTGCTGACAGTCCCCCTGCCTCCCGCAGAGCAGAACGATGAGGCTGGGGTTCTGTCTCACGGGACGGCTGAAAGCAAGGGGGTCTTTTCTCTTATTTATGATTTTCAAAAAGCCACCAAATCCCTGAATGTGCGAATTAAGGGGCTCTCTCTTTGGAGAACATCTGCCCTCTGCCCCCACCCATGCATCTCATTCTGTAGTAGAGGAACCCATGCAGGCCCCAGCATCACGCAGAGAAGAGAGCGTTGGTCCAGGGGCTGGGGTGCAAGGTCAGAGGCCAGGACCGGGGACGGGTCCGGCCCGTGGACGGCACCAGGAGGAGGTTGAGAAGATCGGGAACTGCCGGCGCGGACGCTGATGAACTCATTTCTCGGGTGCCCACTCCGCGCGGTTCCTAGAAGCAATTACGTCTCACACCCTCTCCCACCTCCGGCTCCCTCCCGCATAAACCTGCCACCGATTAAATCAGCTGGTGCAGCCATTTCATTAGGGAGACCCGGCTCTCTCTCGTTCTCGCTCTCTCGGGGGGCACTTCCCGCTCTCCTACAATCAACGCCTCTTTCCGAGCGTTAACTCCTTCCTGGGCGATGACGAGGGGAAGCCGGGGAGCGGACCAGGACGGGGCTGGGGAAGCCGACGGGTTTTGCAGACTGGCGTGCCCGGCGGTGGGCGTGGAGCCCGGCCCGGCCTGGCCCTCGGCAGCAGGGAGAGGGCGAGGGTCACCATACAAGAACCCGGGCACCGGGACCCACTGCATCCTTCTCGCCTCCAGACGTGGGGTATGTGTGTGTCTTTGCTTGGAGGGCCCCCAGTTTTTCCAGCGGAAAGACGTGAGTTTCAAATTTTTTCAATTGCCTGTCCTGGATTCCATGAATCCTCCCCCAAAACAGCCCAGGAATGTTTGGGAACGAATGAGGTTATTGGGGGGTATTGGGGGGAGGGGGGAGGGGTGCACTTGGAATTCAGTTGTGCTGGTGACCAAGACTTTCTCCCGGGCAGTTTTCTGGTGGTGGAGGGAGGGACCGGCTGGAAGTGACCCGGAGGAGGATGGGGAGTGGGGGGTAGGGGGGTGGGGGTGGGGGAAGGAAAACAGGCGTGGGATGGGCCCTGGGGGGCCTGGGGTGATGGGCACTGGGAGGGGGTGCAAGGCACAGCCCGTCTTCGCCGGTCCTTGACCCCGTGTTCCGACTGCAGGACACGGCGGGACGTGGTCAGGGAGCGTGGGTGGCAGTGCTGTGCTCTGCGATGTGGGGACACGAGACAGAGTGAAGGGGAGGCCCCCTGCACGGTTCAGGGTCATCTCTACGTGACTGCCCTGCAGGCACTCCCTCCCCTTCCCGAAGCTGGTCCTGGAGCTTCCTCTCCTCCCTCTCCACCCCCCAGCCCTGCAGCAGCTGATCCTGGGAGCTCCCCCCAGCAGACCCACAGCCTTGGCAATGATTTGGGGGGGGAGGCTGAGGGCCTGGGCTGACGGCGGGGTTCCGGGAAGGCACGGGGAACAGACGAGGGAACGCGCCTCTCCCTTCCTCCCCACACAGTTAGGAAGTGGCACAAACTCCCTGGCCTTCTGCAGGCCTTGCTCTGAGAGCACAGAGTGTTCTAGAACCCGCAGTGCCGTGCCGTGCGCAGAGGAGGGGTTGAAGGCCGGGTGGGGCCGGGGTGGCCAGCTCTGGGGCCCTTTCAGACTCCCGAGGCCTTGACCCTGAACGGCGGACAGGGAACAGGACGCAGCACCCGGTCCTGGCGGGGCTGCCCGGGCGGGGACCTGCCCCATCCATTCTCCTCCGTGTCCCTGGGAGACGGGCACGCGCCGGGGCGTGGTCTCTGCGCTGCAGGCAGCGGCGGGGCGGGGGACAGTTTTACTCCGCAGTCAGCTCAGTCCCTTTCTCAGACCCGGGAAGGCCGGCCCCCGGCGAGAACATGTGTACGATCACCAGGACCCTCGGGGAAGGAGGGCCCTCTAAGGGCAGCGGCGGGCTGGACTTCCTGCCGGCCGTGCTCTGAAGCCGGTCGCCTGCTTTACCTGCTCAGTTCGCAGCCACCAGCCGAGGCCATTTTATCACCGTTTCCCGTCCGGCGGGCAGAGGCCATCGCCGTGCCCAAGGCCGCCGAGCTTCCGTGTTCTGAGCCACACGGAACACACCAGAGACGTAGCACCAGGGTCTAAGGCCCGGCGCCATGGCCACATCCTGTGAGACCCAAGACACGTCCCTGACCCTCGCTGAGAGGCAGCTGCCTTCACTGAAAAATGGGGCGAGGTGCAGGGACTCGACAATAATAATAATAACAACAACAACAACACAGTGAGATATTTACCGTGAAATCTACCCAACGGAATTATTACTCGAAAGCATGAAATCCTGCCTCTGCCCACAATATGGATGGACCTAGAGCAGTGGTTCTCAACCTTTCTAAGGCCGCTACCCTTCAATACAGTTCCTCATGTGGTGGTGACCCCAACCACACTTCATAACTGTCATTTTGCTATTGTTATGAATTACAATGCAAATACCTGTGTTTTCCGATGGTCTTAGGCGACCCCTGTGAAAGGGTCGTTCGACCCCCAAAGGGGTCGCGACCCACAGGTTGAGAACCACTGACCTAGAGGGTATGGTGCTGAGTTAGGTAAGTCAGACAGAGAAAGGCACACAGCGTGTGATGTCACCGATCGTCGGCCTCTAAAGAACAAATCGAACAAACACAACCAGAACGAGCTCTACCTACAGAGAGCGAACCGGGGGTCGCCAGACGGGCGGGGGACCGGGGGGCGGGGTGGAAAGGGGGATGAGATGAAGGATTCGCCAGGCATAAAACCATCCCCCAGGGTGTAAAGCACCGCGTAGGGCAGTGGTCGGCCACCTCCTTGGTCAACAGAGCGGCCCACCGAGGCTCTCGAGCCGCACAGGGCTGGCGAACTGCAGTGTGCTGGCCACTGGCGCAGGGAATACATATGTGTGTTACCAGGGTGACCACTTGGTGAGGTTGGTAAATGTGTAAGGTCCGCGCCTGAAACTGCCATGCCATTGTAGGTCGGCTGTAAGTGAAAGATCGTTTTGTCAGGAGGACCGGCAGAAGTTCAAGGGAGATGTTCTCCCTGCTTCCTGTTTGTTGGGCACGAGAGCGCGCTGAGAAACGCACGCAGGAGAGGGGGTGGCCATGACAGGTGTGGCTCAGTGGACAGAGCGTTGGCCTGCGGACTGAAGGGTCCCAGGTTTGATTCCAGTCCAGGGCATGTGCCTTGGTGGTGGGCACATTCCCAGTAGCAGGTGTGCAGGAGGCAGCTGGTGGATGTTTCTCTCTCATCGATATTTTTCTAGCTCTCTGTCCCTCTCCCTTCTTCTCTATAAAAAATCAACAAAATATAAAAATAAAAAATAAGCCCTAATGCATTTGGCTCAGTGGATAGAGCATTGGCCTGCGGACCGAAGGGTTCCTTCCAGGTTCAATTCCGGTCAAGGGCACGTCCCTTGGTGGCGGGCACATCCCAGGAGGAGGTGTGCACGAGGCAACTGGTTGATGTCTCTCTTTCACCGATGTTTCTAACTCTCTATCCCCCTCCCTTCCTCTCTGTAAAAAAATCAATAAAATATAAAAAAGAAGAAGGGACGAAGGCAGAGGCGCCCTCCCTGGGGCCCTTTGGGGGTACAGCAGCCCCTGTGTGTGTGTGCAGCTAGCTCTGCCCTGGTACCCAGGAACAGGGGCCCGGGCTCCGCAGAGGAGATGCCCTGAGTCACGTGACCTCCTCCCCTCCCAGCCTCTCTCACAAACAGGCCCACTGCTCCCTCGCTCTCTGCCACCCCGGGGTGCGGGGAACGGAAACTTCCGCCGCCAACAGCACTCGCAGCAACTTCCCCCTCTGCGGTTTCCCCCTGCCGTTCCCTCGATAAAAGGGCTCACGCTGCAGGCCCGTACGGTACCCACATCCACGAACCTCGTTGCCGCCACCACGTCAAAGCAGCCGCCTCTCCAGGAGGGGGCCCGCCTGACACGGGAGGCGCCATGTACCCTAAACTGGGTCACTCCCCGCCCCGAGGAGGAGGGCTGGGCGCGTGGCTGACTCTGCGTGTGTATCCCCTGTGCCGCAGGCTCCGTGCATCCGCCACCGCCCGGGGAGCCGGAGAGATGGGCAACAGCGTGCGATCCGCCCCGGCGCCGCCCGAGAGGCCTCCGCCCTGCTCCGAGGGTAAGTCCGGCTGCCTGGGTGCCTCTCGCAACTCTCTCCCTCCCGGGAGCGCCCGGGGTGGGGACGGGGTGCTGGGGGAAGCTGGTCCTGGGTGCAACTGGGCTCGGGGTCTCTCTAGGAGTCCCCGATCCCGTGTCTCTCTCTCTCTCACTTGGCGTTAAGGTGAAAGGGCAAAGGAGATGGGGCAGGGGTATCTTGGAGAAGGGCCTGGTTCCTCCCTTCACTCTGTAGGCGGGGGACACGCAGGCCCACAGAGGGGGTGAGAGGTGTGTGTGTGGATCAGACATCCCCCACCTGGCGGGTCTGATTCTGCAACCCTCGCTCACCGTATACCCTGCCGGCTGGCCATGCCATACCGTCATGGGTATCACGTTATCACGGACACATGATGCATGTGATCGCGCTCTGCTGGGGCTGTTTTTTTGGGGGGTTGTGACTTGATGAATTCAGATGCTGGCTCGGGGGAATCTTCCCTAGAGAGCCGGAATCCCTGTGTCCCACTGGTGGGAGCGCCAGGGTCAGGCGCTCTCGGGGAGGGCACCGTGCCACAGGTGCATCCGGGACGGCAGAAGCCAGCTCTTCCGGCGCTGCCTGGCAGAACCGGGCTCCGTGTGCCACGGCTGAGAGTCAGGCCAGCGGCTCCGGCCGCCTGGCTCGTGCCCTCGGCGAGGTGTGGGGCACGCTGTCTGCGGCCTCTATCGCCCGGGAAGGGAGGGTCGGCAGTGGCCCGGCGATCCATCCATCTGGGACCCCAGGAATCTGTTCCTGGAGACCTCAGGACACTCCCACCTCCCGCGTTCCCTCTCCGCACTCAGACCTGGCCTCCCTCTCTCCCAGGGGGGGACCGCACCTGGTTCCCCGTGCCCCCTCCTGCCCAGCCTCCCTGCATCTCGGCGCTGGGTAAAGGCCACAGGCACAGGTGCCGCCGCCGGCTTGTCTGCCAGGCCGCAGTCCAACGCCAGCGTGGACAGAGCCGGGTCCCTGCCTGCCTGCCTCGCCTCGGCCTCCTACTCCTCCCGTGTCTTCCATGGCCCTTTAAAAATGCGGCCCTCTCGCTGCTCCCGCAGTGCAGGCACCCACGTTTGACAGGCCCCCTGGCCACCCCCCCCCCAGCCACTCCTGCACCTGGAGACCCTTCTCCCCACTTGAGTCCGATGCAGGCCATTCTGGGGGCCCTCCTTTCTAGCGAGGTGATTGCTCCCTGCATCCCCCCAGCCCCATCCCTGGGACACAGCCGGGAGCTGTGACAGGGTGGAGCGGTGTGTGTGCACTGGGCCTGGGCAGCGGCCCTGTCTCCCCTGCACAGCTCAGGCAGGGCGGCGGCTGCCAGGAACCGCGGTTCCTCTCCTGACTTCTCCAAACGGCTCGGCCACTTCCTCCCAGGTCACTGGAATACAGAAGCTCCGGCCAGCTCCCCCCTCCCTGTACCCCCCCCCCAACCCATCTGTCCTGTCACCACGCACCCCGGGGCCCAGGGGCCGCACGCTTGAGCAAACCCCATGAAAACAGGGGCCTGCGAAAGAAACGGGCTCATTTGCCTTCATTTCTGAAATGCAAATCCGCCACGAAAGACCTTTCCCTTTTTCCCCTGCGTGGGTGGGTGGTCACCTCCAGAGGGGAGGTGCAAGGGTCTCCCCAGGCCTCCACCCTCCACACCCCCCGGGTGAGAGAATTCCCCAGGTCATGCCCAGCTGGTAACCCGGGCAACCACATCAAGAGCCGGCCGGTGGCTTTTCCCTCCCCCACCCCTGAAAAGTACCCCTGAGACCGGTCCGGGCCTGGTTTCCACTCCCCTCCCCTCTGCCACCTCTGGGGACCAGAGTGAGGAAGGGGTACGTGACGCTGCTACACTCATTAGCGTTTCCCCAGATGCAGCGAGGGGCGCGGGCTTTCACGGAACACGCACCTGCTCACCCCCAGGCTGACTCATTCGGGGAGTCTCCGAGGAGGCCTGAGGGGGCACGGGGTGGGGGGGAGCCAAGCACCAAAGACCCCCCAAGGAGTCCACGGTCGGCTCCCCGACAAAGGCATTTTCTGAGCTGTCGGGTGCTCATGACACCCAGCCCCCCCCCCACACACACACAAAGCGGGGACCAGCTTTGCCCATCAGCTTTCTCCACTCAAAGCCTCGCAGGACAGTCCCAAGGAGCCTCGTGCTCACAGAGGCAGCCGGACTGAGGGGAGTCTGGCCGCTTTGGGGGCTGGTGATCGCGCTGAGCTTCTGGCATGGTCCCCCCGGAGTGGCGTGACCTGAGGGGGGTCCCTCAGCCTCCCACGGGCAGGACTCAGCTCTCAGAGATCAGACCCCTCCTGCCCCCAGCACGGGGCCCAGAGCCTCCTGATGGGTGTGTTTTGTGTGTGTGTGTGGGGGGGGGTTCGCTGTCTATAAACTCTGCTTGGGGTTATCTGGTTGCAGGAGGCTGGGGGGAATGGCCAGCCCCCCAAAAGTTTTCAAGTCCAGAACCGGGGATGGGGGAGTCGATGGCTTGTTTTCAAATCATGCCGCAGAGCTCCTTTCTCCGCGATGGTGCCCTGTGCCAACCCCTGCCCGGGGTCACACACCGCGGGGCGGGGAACCTGGGCATTGCCACCTTCAGAGAGGGCTCCTGGCGAGATCGTCCCCCTGTTCACTTCTGACCTCGGGGCCCTGGTCTGAGTGAGTGCCCACAGACCCCTTCTGCGGGATGGAAACATGCTAAGAAGTGGCGCATTTACATAGCACAGGCCCTGCCCTGGTGGAAAAAGGGGTGGGTGGGGCTCGGAGCGGGGTGGGGGTGGGGGAGGAGAGGAGGGCAGGAAGTCTCAGACGAAGCCTGGCACCTCTCAGGGAGGGTCTCCCGCCCACCTGCCGCCTGCCCCTGGGAAGTTATCAAATGCAGTTCTTGCCTGTCACCCCCAAACCACCTCCCCCCTGCCCCCAAGACCTGCTCATCAGAATGCAGTGATGGGGGGCAGGAGCATTGCACTTAACTGCTTACAAGTCCCTACCCCCCACCTTCCACTCCCCCGAACCCCTGGCATTTTGCACTCAGAGCTTGCAGAGCATAGAGCTGGCTTTCAGTCCTACCTGTACACACACACACACACACACACACACACACACCACACACCACACACATACATACACACACACACATGCATACACACACACACACATACAGACACGCACGCACACTCGGGACCGGAAGTGAGCTGCCTCAGTGGGTCTCCACGGGGTTCCCTGTCCTCATTTGTGAAAAGGAAATACAGTGGTACCTCAAGATACGAGTGCCCTAACATAGGACATTTTTGAGATACGAGCCATCGAGCGAGCGATTTTTGCTTTGAAATACGAGCAACAGTTGAGATAGGAGTCATCGCACGGATCGGCCGGCTGCACACGACCCACCCGTTTACCGCGACTAGAGCGTCTCCTAGTTTCCCACGCCTCAAGGTTACGGAACGAATTAAACTCGTATCTCGAGGTACCACTATAGTTCGTTGGTGCCAGACAGGTTTCCGCGTGCCTTACACTGACCGAGGCTTCATTCCCGGGACGGCCCAGCCCAGGACCCGCATTATCATCACCCGCCTGTCGAGGACACAGAAGCACAGAGGTTCGGTTACCTGCCTGAGGCCACGCGGCTCGGAAGGGGGCGGCTGGAGGCCTGAGTCCCTCCGTCCCCCTCCATCACCAGCCTCCCGAGAGGACCAGGAGGGGCCTGCGCATGGGGAAGAGCATGGCCACCGACAGGCAGGGCCCCTGGGAGGGTGCCCCCGGCAGGAGCCTACACAGACCTTTTCCGGGACCCACAGCCGGCCCAGGAGACGGGCTGAGGAGGGACACGATCGCACACCCTTTCTTGGCCCATCGGTGGCCGCCACAGAACAAGACCCGGGCTCTCAGACCAGGAGTCGGCACCGCTCGGAATGGGACCACCCATATCCTAAGGGAGCTAACGCAGAGAAGCACCATCTTCAGAAGCAGCAGGCGGGCCGTATGGGGCTGGGGCCGGACCGACAGAGGAGGTGGTGAAGCCGATTCCCTGCTGGTCGCCACCTGGTCCAGGACCCACACTCTCCCTCCCGCCGGAGTGTCCTCAGAGGGGCCCTCCACTCAGCAGCAGCAGCAACTCAGAGCTTCAGGGACCGCTCAGCACCCGGGTGCCCATCGAACAGAGAGAGACCCAAGGCCTGGACCACGGCGTCGCCCTCTCCAGCCCACAATACAGATCCCGGGGCGCAACCTGTGCTCTGTGGGGACCCCCAGGACGGAGCGGACCTCCTGTCAGGCCAGCGTGCCGGGCCCCTTCTGATTGGCTACTTGTATGCCTATGGATTTCCTGTCAACGAGACAACAAGCCAGGCCTGCTCTGACCCCTCTGGAGGCCCATGAGCTTGGGCGTGACTCAGGAGGTGTAAGCAGCCCCAGCTGGTGTGAGTCAGTGGATAGAGCGCCGGCCTGTAGACGGGAGGGTCCCAGGTTCCATCCCGGGCAAGGGCGCATGCCCTTGCAGGGGGCTCCATCACCAGTAGGGGACATGCAGGAGGCAGCCGAGCCATGATTCTCTCTCTCTCTCTCTCTCTCTCTCCCCCCCAGGGGGTCACTCGGTCCTCAGCAGGTGGGCACCGGTTATTAAAACTAGGCTCCTGAGGTGGCACAGCCGATCAGTGTGGTGGTGGGTGGGGAAGGAGCTCAACCCGGTGGCTGGTTTCAGTTTCTGCTGAGATACCCTTTCTCGACAAAAGAGATTTAGGTTGATTTCAGCGAGGAAGGGAGAGTGGGGGAGAGAGAGAGAGAAACATCCATGACGCGAGCAAATACACTGACAATACACTTGAACCACAGGAGCAGATTTAAATGTCCTCGCTGCACATATTTCACTGCGGGGCCCGGAGTGAAATACGTGCTCGGGGTGACACAGGTGGGACGCCGGCATCGGATGGCGTTGGGAACCACCACCCTTTTGCCAGAGCTAACCGAACTCCAGCATCTTCCCCGGGGCGTCTCCGGTTTTCCCAGAGACGCTGGGGAGGGACCAGGAACCCGGGACCCCTCACCCCCTGCCCCCAGCTCTTCAGATGCCTTTTGGCAAAGGCCCAGGGGAAGATTTCCCAGCGACAACGCTGAGTTGGTGCGGGAAATGCCACAGGAAACGCTCCCGCCCGGGGGCCCGCGTTCCCGGCTTTGAAGCCCTTGTTTCTGTGACGCGTTTTGCCTGTGTTTCGGTTTCTGCTCGGGTTGCTTTCAGGGCGAGGAGGGAGGGCTGTTCTGTCTCCCGGGCTCAATCAGGACCCGGGTCCGGGCTCTGCTCTTTGACGAAGGGCCTGGCAGGAGGAGGCGCTGCCCCAGGTTAAAGGGGCGGAAACCGGTCCAGCCGGCAGCCGGGAGGTGCTCAAGGTCGCATGCGGTGGCGGTAGACAGTGGGCAGACCCCGAAAGCGGGTTTTAGGGCCCTGGTCCCTCCTCTCAGAGGGGAGCAGGGGGCCCAGACAGGCTGCAGAATGGGGGCTGGATCTGCCTGGCCCTCAGGGTTCCCTCGAGCACCTCCACCGCCCTCCCGGGAGAGAGGAGCGCCGACTGTATACAGTGGTACCTTGAGATACGAGTGCCCTAACATACGAGATTTTTGAGATATGAGCCGTCGAGCGAGCGATTTTTGCTTTGAAATACGAGCAACATTTGAGATACGAGTAACGCACGGATCGGCCGGCTGGCTGCACACGACCCACCAGTTTACCGCGACTCGAGCGTCTCATAGTTTCCTACGCCTCAAGGTGACGGAACGAATTAAACTCGTATCTCGAGGTACCGCTGTATATCGCTATTTCAAAACAAGTCAGGTGTCTCTAGCCGAAAAGTCCCCAAGAAGCACCCGTCCTGGCACCTGCACCTCCCAGGGCCTTGTTCTAGCTCCTCATAAAAACAAACAAACAAACAAACAAATAAAACCTTTTCCTGTCTCCGCAGGAATGGAGAGCGACTTCCTGGCTGTGCTCACCGATTACCCATCTCCTGACATCAGCCCCCCGATATTCCGCCGAGGGGAGAAGCTGCGGGTGATTTCTGAGTGAGTTTGCTTTCAAACCTTTTCCACCACCCCCCTGTCCCCCCAAAAAAAAGGATGAACTCGATTGGGGGGCCGTGGTGAGGCTCCAGCTGCCTCTGTGAATTTCCCTCCGAGTCCTGATCCTCTAGTGCAGTGGTTCTCAACCATCTAAGGCCGCGACCCTTTAAGACAGCTCCTTATGGGGTGGTGACCCCCAACCATAACATTATTTCTGTTGCTACTTCATCACTGTCATTTTGCTACTGTTATGAACTGTCATGTAAATATCTGATAGGCAGGATGTATTTTCATTGTTACCAATGGAACATCATTAAAGCATAGGGATGAATCACAAAAACAATATGTAATTATATATTGCGAAATACTTATTTCTAATGACAAATAAATGAAATTTTGTCTTGAATCGTGGTGTAGCATGGACAACAGTCTTCTTAGGACAACACTAAACGACATGGCTACACTTTGCTACACCGAGGAGCGGTGTGTTGGTGCCTAAGACCATGGGAAATAGGTGTTTTCCGCTGGTCTTAGGCGACCCCTGTGAAAGGGTCGTTCGACCCCCAAAGGGGTCGCGACCCACGGGTTGAGAACCGCTGCTCTAGTGAAGTGAGACACTGGCCCGTACAGACGGCCTTCCTGCTGCATCCCCCTCCACGCTGCGGGTGCTTGAAAACCTCCCCTGGCTCCCCATCCCCCCCCTATACCCCCTGGATAACAATGTAAATGCCTCTGCGGCTTTTGAGGCGTTTTATCGAATTCGCCTCCGCTCCCCCAGCCCAGGCGCTGTGGATCACACAGGCAAGCGCAGGCCCAGGACGGGGGACCAGGGGTCTGGGGAAACGCCTGATGATGCCCACAGCACTGCCTTCTCTCCTGTTCTCTCTCCCTGGTTTGAAATCGTCTCCAGAACAGGGGTGGGGAACCCTCTTCCTGCCCGGGGCCATGTGGATGTCTCTGACATCATCCGGGAGCCAGACGAATTTATTATCACCTTCCACGTTAGCCTGCGTTCGGCCAAACGTCTCCTGAACTCACCCCTCCCGCCTGCGCAGGGCCAGACCACAGGATCCCTCCGCAGGCCTCATACGGCTCATGGTCTGGATGTTCCCCATCCCTGCTCTCGAGCAAACAAATAGGGGCTCTGCTCTCCTTTTATCCCCGTCCTTGTGGCCGCAGACAGAGGAGGTGTCCCGGTCCCACCTCGGGGCATGAATCAGGCATGTGCTCACCGGTAAACAGCCTCTGATGGTGGAACGCCCCCTGGAAACGTGGCTGCTGGTTGCTGAGCCTGTGGCCCGCACGTCCGTGGGAAGACTTTCTAATTAGCTTGGAACGTGGTGGGTGGAGGAGACACTTGGGTCCACGTGGCCAATGGAAGATCTTAAAAAAAACAAGGTCGCCCCATGCATGCCCGCGGGGTTAAATCCAATGACTCTGCTCCTTCATGCGTTTGTTTGGCTCATGAGCTTTGACCTTTCCCCTCCCCTCTTCCCCCTGCTCTTGCTCCTGCAGCGAAGGAGGCTGGTGGAAAGCCATCTCCCTCAGCACCGGGCGGGAGAACTACATCCCTGGGATATGTGTGGCCAGAGTTTACCACGGGTGAGTGCACGCCTCTGACGGCGTACGTATGGCGCGATGGTTGTGCTGGTGACCTGTCGCTCGCATGGAGAGAGTCCCAAGGAGCGAGGTGGGGGGCGGGGAAAGAAAAGCACCAGGCTTAGGAAGGGAAGGCCCCTTCTGCTCTGAACCCCGTTCCCAGAGATGAACGGGGACCTCTTGGGCTAGCCCACAGGAGCGAGACGTAATCACAGCCCAATGGAGCTCCCAAGCTCGTCGGTGCCAGAAAGAGCCTTAAACCGCCCAACAGCAGGCGCGGCAGGGCCAGGCGGTGGTGAGGAGATGGGATGGCCGGGAAGATCAATTGGAGCTGTGGCCCTGGGTGGCATGGGGTGACGCGGGCACCTGGGGACTCACTCTGACCCTCAGTATCCTCCTCGGCGACAGAGAGAGAATACACCTGTGCCGGGGGTGGGCGTGAGCACTCCAGGTCCAGGGCTTCACGTGGTCCGTGGCCCATACGCAGTGTTCATCACACACGGCTGTCCTGGTCGGTTCTTGTCTTCATGTTTATACAGTAGTACCTCGAGATACGAGTGCCCTAACATACGAGATTTTTGAGATACGAGCCGTCGAGCGAGCAATGTTTGCCTTGAAATACGAGAAACATTTGAGATAGGAGTCATCGCGCAGATCGGCCGGCTGCACACGACCCACCCGTTTACCCTGACTCGAGCGTCTCATAGTTTCCCAGGCCTCAAGGTTACGGAACAAATTAAACTCGTATCTCGAGGTACCACTGTAAGTGGAAGTTTGTGTCAGGACTTGAAAGGGTGGATGTCTGTCACGTACAATTTTCAAGTGTATTTTTACCAAGTTCAGAGAGGAAGGGAGATGGGGAGAGAGATAGAAACATCGATGATGAGAGAGAATCATGGATCGGCTGCCTCCTGCACGCACCCTACTGGGGAATGAGCCTGCAACCCGGGCAGGTGCCCTGGACCAGAATTGGACCCAGGACCCTTCAGTTTTCAGGCCGACGCTCTATCCACGGAGCCACACGGGCCAGGAGTGACACGATCATGATCTTAACCACAAGAGCCCCCTCCGAGCCTGGACATGAGTAGATGGCATCGCGGCTGCTTATTTGTAGACAAATGGCGGCGGAAGACATGGTAGCCAGCTGCTTGGCACAGAGAGCACCCTCCAGAGAGGACCCGGCGGTGCCCTCGCCCGGAGGAGGGCCGTGCTCCATGGGAGGCTGGGAGACCGGTTACAGCTGTCTTTTTCCATTAAGTGCCCGAAGCAAGAACCACATGTAAAAACGCATGGTGCAATGACACCTGTGCTTATATCGGCCGACGCAGAGGAGACAGGGAGGAAATGTGGGGAGAGCTGGGGGTTGGCGGGGCTTGTGGAGCTGAAAGGAGGCACCGTGTCTGCCTTTCTTCCCGGAGCCCGTTCGTTCGCCCACAGATAGGCGCCGAGCTCGGCACCCCGGGCGCAGAAACGAAACCCCAAAGCAAAACCCGAAATCGAAACCCAAGACGACCGAGCCCCTGCCCTCCTGGGCAGTGAGGGCGGGGCCGGGAGTTAGATGGTAAGGCAGGCAGGCCTTACAGGAAGAACCTACCAAAGAGGCGCCCGATCGAGTTTTAGAAAGCGCCTGTCTCACGTGACACAGTGTGGACGTCTGAGAAACGGGGTGAGGAAGATGGGTCAGCCTGGCCAGCGTGGCGCAGGGTATGAACATTAACCTAGGAGCCAGGAGGTCACGGTTCCATTCCCGCTCAGGGCTCAGGCCCTGGTTGTGGGCTCGATTCCCAGGGAGGAACATGGAGGAGCCAGCCAATCCATGATTCTCTCTCATCATTGATGTTTCTATTTCTCTCTCTTCTGCTCTGAAATCAATAAAAAAAAAAAGATATTTGTTTTTAAAAGAAAGATTTTTTTTTATGCCTCTCTGTCCTCATGATTCAATGGCATACCTGGCATGTGGAAGGTACTAAGGAATTTTATTTGAAGGATTAAAAGAAGGGCCAGAACTGGTTTGGCTCAGTGGATAGAGCGTCGGCCTGTGGACTGAAAGGTCCCAGGTTCGATTCTGGTCGGGGGCATGTACCTTGGTTGCGGGCACATCTCCAGTGGGGGGGCGTGCTGATGGATGTCTCTCTCTCATTGATGTTTTTAACTCTCTATCCCTCTCCCTTCTTCTCTGTGAAAAATCAATAAAGTATATTAAAAAAAAAAGAAGGGCGGAAGAGAGAGGGGAAGGAAGGAAGGAAGGAAGGAAGGAAGGAAGGAAGGAAGGAAGGAAGAAAGGAAAGAGCAAAAAGTCAATCGCCCTGGTCTTTGTAATCCCAGCGGTTCTGTATAAATTGGCCCTCGATCCTAATTTCCCAGCCCGCCTGCCTCTGGGAGGGTGTGCGGGGCACTCACACTGCCTTCCCTTCCCCCCCTCTCCCCAGCTGGCTGTTCGAAGGGCTGGGCAGAGACAAGGCTGAGGAGCTGCTGCAGCTTCCCGACACGAAGATGGGCTCCTTCATGATCCGGGAGAGCGAGACGAAGAAAGGTGAGCGGCCCCCGACCCTCTTCCCACGCTCGGGTCAGGGGCAGAGCCCCGAGGCCTCTCCCGGGTGAGACTCCCGAGGGTGTGCGGGCCGAACCCCAGGGTGCCCAGGTCCCGGCCTGTGGCTGCAACTGACTCTACCCCTTCGCGCAGCCTCAGGGCCCAGAAAGGGATGTGGGAGCTGCCCTCGTGGGCACGCCACAGAGCAAAGATAGGCCTCTCTGAAATCGATAAAAATGCACTTTTTTAAAAAAGAGAGAGAGAGCTGCAGCCACACAGATGGGGTTCTCATAGCTGCTGCTCCCAACACGAGAGTGTGTGTCTGGGTGTCATCGTGGGTCAGGCTGAGGAAACCGCTCGGCCTCAGGGAGAAAATGTGTGTTGGGGGGGCTTTAGCCGGGTGCCCTGGGCTGGGGACCCCCGGGCTGCCCCTGAGCCGCCCTCCCTGCCCGCAGGCTTCTACTCGCTCTCGGTGCGGCACCGGCAGGTCAAGCACTACCGCATCTTCCGCCTGCCCAACAACTGGTACTACATCTCCCCGCGGCTCACCTTCCAGTGCCTGGAGGACCTGGTCAACCACTACTCCGGTGAGAGCCGCCGCCAGTACCCCCCACCCCCCGACACCCCGCCTGGCTAACTGCCCTGCGGGCCCTCTGCCATCCGCCTTCTCCGCCTGCTCCTTCCCAGTTCACTCAGCCTGTAGGTCAGTGGTTCTCAACCTTCCTAAGGCCTCGACCCTTTAAGACAGCTCCTCATGTGGTGGTGACCCCCAACCATAAAATTATTTCCGTGGCTACTTCATCACTGTCATTTTGCAGCTGTTATGAATCGTATCTGTGTTTTCCAATAGTCTTAGGCGACCCCTGTGAAAGTGTTGTTTGACCCCCAAAGGGGTCGCGACCCACAGGTTGAGAACAGGTGCTGTAGGTCACAGGGTGCCCACCATTCCCACAGAGTGAGCACCGGTAAAATGCAGCGAATCTCGGGTTCGCCCGTCCCGTCCCGTCCCTGCCGGTAAAGGACAGCCCGGGGCCCCTGTGTTCACAGCCACAGGCGGCTCCACTTCCTCAGGCCGACTGTGCTCTGCAATGCCACCTGCTTCCCCTTTTCTGCCCGGCAGGCCCTTCCTTTTTTATGCCTTTTTCTTAAAAAAAAAAAAAAAAAAAAAAAAACTAATGATTTCAGAGAGAGGAAGGGAGAGGGAGAGACCGACAGAAACATGAATGATGAGAGAGAATCACCCATCGGCTGCCTCCTGCACGCCCCCTCCTGGCCATAGAGCCCACAAGCTGGGCCTGTGCCCCGACCAGGAATGGAACCGTGACCTCCTGGTTCATAGGTCGAGGCTCAAGCACCGAGCCACCCCGGTCAGGGACCCCCTCCTTGACGAGGTGTCAGTAGACTCTGCGCCCACAGACACCGGGGTTCCCTAGAATCCCGCCGGCTCTGCCTATTGGCCACCTTCACCCCGCTCTGGCCTGCTTCCCCCGGAGCTCTGAGACACGGCTCCTTCCCATGGCCTGCCTGCACCCAGGAGGGCGGGGAGGGTGGGAATGACCCACACGGGCCAGGACGGGGGTCATCCGCCGCGGTGGTGGGGACTTAGCGTGGTTTTGACGAGGGTGGCGGGACAGGAAAGCTGAGCGAGACGGGCAGTCCCGGAGGGCAGGTCAGGGCTGGGATTTTACTTTACTGCAGTGGTTCTCAACCTGTGGGTCGCGACCCCTTTGGGGGTCCAACAACCCTTTCCTGGGGGTCACCTAAAACATCCTGCCTATCAGATACTTACATTACGATTCATTAACAGTAGCACAATGACAGTGATGAAGTAGCAACGAAAATAATTGTATGGTTGGGGGTCACCACCACATGAGGAGCTGTGTTAAAGGGTTGCGGCCTTAGGAAGGTTGAGAACCACTGCTTTACTGGAACGGGTGCGTGTACCCAGACCTCGGGGCGCCCTGGGCCGGTTGTGTGACTCCGAGCTCCTTCTCTTCTCTGTGCATCGCGGACGCTGCATGTGCCCTCCGAGGGTGCTGTGGGGTGCCTGGGGCTGGTGCGCACAGTGCAGGTGGAGTGCCTGCAGCACATAACTCGGCTCCTCCCGCTCCGAGGCCCTTCCTACTCCTCCCTGAGCACCCGGGGGAGGCAGAGACGCCGCATCCACTTTGCTGGGTCCTCCCCCTGCCGGGTCCAGAGGCCTGACCTGGTCCCCTGGGGACCGTTAGGTGTGGGGTCAAGGAGAAAGAGGAGACCCTGGGGCCGGGGGTCCTCGCACCTGGCCCGTGAGATGCGCAGTCATAAAGGAGGCTGGCCGCAGGGAGACGCAGGCCCCAGCTCGGGTGCTGCAAGGCTCTGTGAGGCCTGGGACAAAGCCCGCAGCCTCTGTGGGACTCAGCTCCCTGCCCACCCGCAGGGGAGTTGATCAAGCCACACCGTGGAAACCCCACCGGGCGGGCCGCGGGAACCAAACAAAAGAGAACACAGGTGATTTCGGTGACGCCCGGAAACCTAGCGGCTCGGCTCAGAATGAAAGAGGAAGGAGTCCCGGAGATGGTGCTCTTCTGCGAGTCTGAGCAAATGTTGGTGGCGGTATTGGCTCTTAATGACAATCGTACCTAGGTGTGCGGCCAGAAGATTTGCATAGGCAGAGGCCAACAGGAGGGATGCCACCCCGGCAGGAGGTCATGGATAGGACAGTCCACAGGCTTCCGGCCGGGCTCACCCGGGACCCTGCACCTCCAAGATCACCCGGGACCATGCACCCCTCAAGCTCACCCAGGACTGTGCACCGTGCAAAAGTACCCGGGACCGTGCACAAGGCAAAAGTACCTGGGACCGTGCACCAGGCAAAAGTACCCAGGACTGTGCACCAGGCAAAAGTACCCAGGACCGTGCACCAGGCAAAAGTACCCAGGACTATGCACCAGGTAAAGGTATCCAGGACTGTGCACCAGGCAAAAGTACCCAGAACTGTGCACCAGGCAAAAGTACC